>SSHR01001940.1:0-49026 GCA_006518225.1 Fusarium neocosmosporiellum
GTCCAGGCAGGGCATGGAACAATGCCAATCCTAATCCCCCATGGAACAAAAAAACTGGCCGTGCTTTTTGTCCATGTTCTGATATTGCCATCCCATCCATGGCCGCCATGGATGTGTTCCCCATGCCACACTTGCTTTGCTCATCCCCACCCGAAGAGAGTTGGATTATTACTCGCGGTGAGTCTCTCGGCGAGAGCAGCATAGCCTCCCATGATGGCGGATGTCATATGAGGCATGGTTTAATAATGGTAGAGGAGAGTTCGGTGATTAGTCATGATACCGAAAAGAGTTGGAGAGCTCCCTGTGAAGGTTTCCCGCGAATCAGGGCTGGTGCCCTTGGACGTGCACAAAAAACCACTGTGGCAATAGTGCTCGGTAGCCCGTCGGTGAGGTGAGAAGCTCAAGCAGAAGCAGACCATTTTTTTTAGCGGGCTTCTGGGCCTATCGTGGCCGAGCCCAACCCCTCCGGCAGGGCCTGGAGCACGTCTCTGTTCAGTGAAATCCAACGCGGCGGCGGCGGGGTTCCCTCGGATTGCTGTGCTCTGCGGGCAGTTGCTCTGCTGCCCCACCACAGCCCACCTGCCCAATTTTTTTTTCCCTCGTCTGCTGAGCGAGTGAGTGGGCTGGAACTCGAGTGGGGCCCGCTGCCCGCCGGTGGTCCAACCTTCCAATGGGTCGTCACAGCTCCGTGGGCTGCTGAGTTGCAAGGCAAGGGCACGCCCACCGAATGAATCTTTCTTCCCCCCTCCACCCACTCTGATTTTTTCCCTCTCTTCCTCTTTTCCTTCTCTCCAAACCTTCTCCTCCAAAAGGGACGCATAAAGAGTGACAGTGGTTTCCCCCCAGAGCTGTCTCTCTTCTCCCCGTAGCTCTCGAACCGTTGCCCTTTTCTCAGGCAATCGCTTCTTGCTTCTTCCCTTTTCTCACGGCTCAGATCGCGGGGTGAAAACTTCGACCCCGCTCTGTTCCCACATCAACAACTTCGACTTTTCACACCACAACACATAGACAGGTTATCCCGTCAATACCGTCAAGATGGTCAAGTAAGTTGCTTCCGTCCCATCGTCAAGGCCATCGCGCTATGGCTGCCGTCGCCGGCGTCTCTACGCGCTTCAGTCCTCGCGACTGCTCGCCCGCATCACCCCTCCATCTTCAACTTCATACCCCGCTCGGAGTTAAGCCACTGCCAATGTCCATGAGCTGACGCGATGCCTTCACCCGCCAAACAGCTTCACGATCGACGAGATCCGGGCCCTTATGGACAAGCCCACCAATGTCCGTAACATGTCCGTTATTGCCCACGTCGACCATGGCAAGTCTACCCTTACCGACTCCCTTCTCGCCAAGGCCGGTATCATCTCCACCGCAAAGGCTGGTGATGCCCGAGCGACAGATACTCGTGCCGACGAGCAGGAGCGTGGTATCACCATCAAGTCCACTGCCATCTCCCTGTACGGCCAGCTCTCCGAGGACGACGATGTTGCCGACATCGTTGGCCAGAAGACCGACGGCAAGGACTTCCTGATCAACCTGATTGACTCCCCCGGTCACGTCGATTTCTCCTCTGAGGTTACCGCTGCTCTCCGTGTCACTGATGGTGCTCTCGTCGTCGTCGACACCGTCGAGGGTGTCTGTGTCCAGACCGAGACTGTGCTCCGACAGGCCCTTGGTGAGCGCATCAAGCCCGTCATCATCATCAACAAGGTCGACCGTGCTCTTCTCGAGCTTCAGGTCTCCAAGGAGGATCTCTACCAGTCCTTCTCCCGAACCATCGAGTCCGTCAACGTCATCATCTCCACCTACCTTGACAAGTCCATTGGTGACATCCAGGTTTACCCCGACAAGGGTACCGTCGCTTTCGGTTCCGGTCTGCACGGCTGGGCTTTCACCGTCCGCCAGTTCGCTGTCCGATACGCCAAGAAGTTCGGTGTTGACAAGAACAAGATGATGGAGCGTCTCTGGGGCGACAACTACTTCAACCCCAAGACCAAGAAGTGGACCAAGAACGGCACCTACGAGGGTAAGCAGCTCGAGCGTGCCTTCAACCAGTTCATCCTCGACCCCATCTTCAAGATCTTCTCCGCCGTCATGAACTTCAAGAAGGAGGAGATTGCCACCCTCCTCGACAAGCTCCAGCTCAAGCTCCCCGCTGAGGACCGTGAGAAGGAGGGCAAGCAGCTCCTCAAGGCTGTCATGCGAACTTTCCTCCCCGCTGCCGACTCTCTCCTTGAGATGATGATCCTCCACCTTCCTTCCCCCACCACTGCCCAGAAGTACCGTGCCGAGACTCTGTACGAGGGTCCCCCTGATGATGAGGCTGCCATTGGTATCCGTGACTGTGACCCCAAGGGTCCTCTCATGCTCTACGTCTCCAAGATGGTGCCCACTTCCGATAAGGGTCGATTCTACGCCTTTGGTCGTGTCTTCTCCGGTACCGTCCGATCCGGTCTCAAGGTCCGCATCCAGGGTCCCAACTACGTCCCCGGCAAGAAGGACGATCTCTTCATCAAGGCTATCCAGCGTACCGTCCTCATGATGGGCGGCAAGGTCGAGCCCATCGACGATATGCCCGCTGGTAACATTGTTGGTCTGGTCGGTATTGATCAGTTCCTTCTCAAGTCTGGTACCCTCACCACCAGCGAGACCGCCCACAACCTCAAGGTCATGAAGTTCTCCGTCTCCCCCGTCGTCCAGCGTTCCGTCCAGGTCAAGAACGCCCAGGATCTTCCCAAGCTTGTTGAGGGTCTTAAGCGTCTGTCCAAGTCCGACCCTTGCGTTCTTACCATGACCTCCGAGTCTGGTGAGCACGTCGTTGCCGGTGCTGGTGAGCTGCATCTCGAGATTTGCCTTAAGGATCTCGAGGAGGACCACGCTGGTGTTCCCCTGATCATCTCGGACCCCGTCGTCCAGTACCGTGAGACCGTCACTGGCAAGTCCAGCATCACTGCCCTGTCCAAGTCTCCCAACAAGCACAACCGTCTGTACATGGTTGCCGAGCCCATCGATGAGGAGCTCTCGCTCGCCATTGAGGGTGGCAAGGTCAGCGCCCGTGACGATTTCAAGGCCCGTGCCCGTGTCCTCGCCGACGACTTCGGCTGGGATGTCACCGACGCCCGAAAGATCTGGACCTTCGGTCCTGATGGCACCGGTGCCAACCTGCTGGTCGACCAGACCAAGGCCGTCCAGTACCTCAACGAAATCAAGGATTCCGTTGTGTCCGGTTTCCAGTGGGCCACCCGTGAGGGTCCCGTCGCTGAGGAGCCCATGCGATCCACCCGCTTCAACATCCTCGATGTTACCCTCCACGCCGATGCCATTCACCGTGGTGGTGGTCAGATCATCCCCACTGCCCGCCGTGTCCTGTACGCCGCTGCCCTGCTCGCCGAGCCCGCCCTCCTCGAGCCCGTGTACCTGGTCGAGATTCAGGTCCCCGAGAACGCCATGGGTGGTGTGTACGGTGTCCTTACCCGACGACGTGGTCACGTCTTCAACGAGGAGCAGCGTCCCGGTACTCCTCTGTTCAACATCAAGGCCTACCTCCCCATTCTGGAGTCTTTCGGCTTCAATGGCGACCTTCGACAGGCCACCTCCGGACAGGCCTTCCCCCAGTCCGTGTTCGACCACTGGCAGATCCTCCCCGGTGGCTCTCCCCTCGACAGCAGCACCAAGGTCGGTGCCATCGTCACCGAAATGCGAAAGCGCAAGGGTATCAAGGTCGAGGTGCCCGGTGTCGAGAACGTAAGTTTTGTCCCGCGTGTGATTTATAGAAGAATAGATTTGCTAACCCTTGGTGACAGTACTACGACAAGCTGTAAGCGGCTTTCTAATACGCCGATGGAAGGACGAAGGGTGCCGCAATGGGCGCATGACATCAACCGGCTGGTAAAGATGATTCGGGACGTATGCCCGAGCCCATGGAGGAGCTCCTTGTTGAGCTCAGGAGGGGCATGCTGAGCGAATACCAAAGCAAAAGAAAAAAGTCGAGTGGCCGGGTTGAGGCTGAATGCCATGAGGAAGCTCGATTCGGCTTTTTATGCAGTTATGTCGTATTGATGAGTTGAACACGTTAGATTGAAGTTCAAATGATGTGCCTGAGGAGTGATGTTTACGTGAATATTGGTGTAGGAATGAGTTGATGTATTTATGGCTTAACTATGCTTGTTGGTGGTGGGGTTTGTTAGTGGGCTGGTGATGGGTGAGAGCTCTCAAGTATGGAGATCTATCCATTGCTTGTGTTGTACAAATGCGCAGCTGCCCAGAATACTGGCATTAAAGAAAGGTGATGATGAATAAGAACTACTCTGCTCGATCTGTGTATCTCTTTTTAGACTCGTTTCTTACCTTGTCAATATTTGCTTCAGTTTCTGTGGCTGGGCCAATTGGCACCACAACTTTACTGTGACGACACTCCTTTGAGCGGCCCGAAAATTGGATCTGCATATTTCGAATCTTATCCCCAACACCAACAACCTCAAGCTCTATCCACCAGATCGACGCTCTGTGCTAGGCACAGCTTCTGGCTCTGGCGGCAGATGCGACACGGTCTCTTGTATCATTTCTAGGCCAGAGTGAGCCATGCTGTTCCCCGAGGAAGATGCACCACTGCTGAAGGCGTGGATCGTCAAGCGCATCGAAAACACGTTCGTAACCGCCTGTGTTGATGACCATGGCTGGGTCGCTCTCAATGAATGCGCTAACACTTACGGAACAGATCCGACGCCGATTCCGATGTCCTTGCTGACTATGTCATTGCCCTACTCAAGCATGATGGCGATCGCGACGCGGTGCGGAAGCTGTGCGAACAGGAGATTCCCGATTTTCTGAGCGAAGGTGTGTGCTGCCAGGTCATCCGCTACTGGGCAGGAGGACAGCAGGCGAGTTTGTCGCGGCAGAGGCTGACCATGGCATACAGATCCTAAAACCTTCCTCGACGACGTCTTCCAGGCCATCACATACAAATCATACCTCCCAGGCGCTCCCCCAGCCCCCAAGCTCGGCTCTGAACCGCAGCCTCAGCCTGCTCCTCCGTCCGAGAGCGCACCTCCTAACGGTTCGAGAAAGAGAGGCTTCCACGATCGCGACGACCCGGACGGACAAGATGGGCCTCAGCACGGCGGTCGCGCAGCGAAGCAGTCCCGTCGAGCCGGTCGCGAAAGACGAGACGACGCGAGGGGCGGGCGATATATGCGCGGTCTTCCTCCGCCGCCGGACATGGCCTTTGACCCGAAAGCCATGGAGGCCTTTCTGCGGATGAGCTCCATGGGCATGCCCTACCCAGGGATGTCAGGGATGCCTCCGCAGAGCTTTGGCGGTGGCAGAAATCAGCCGCGGCGGAGGGGACGATGCCGGGATTTTGATACCAAGGGATTTTGCTCCCGCGGGAGCACATGTCCCTATGACCATGGCAACGAGTCAATATTCGTGCCCCCGATGGGACCTGGAGGTGATGGTATGCAGCATCAGCGACCGCCTGGGTTTACTTCAGCTAACTTGGTTTCCGTCTAGAGCGCGGCGACCCCAACGAATACCCCTTTTCCGTAATGCCGAATTCCTCAAATCCCATGAACCCCTTCAACTTCACACCAGACACCGGCCGCGGCGGTAACAACAGAGGTCGTCGGAACCGAGGTCAGAAAAAGGGCGGCGCGCGGGCAACCTTCTCGGCAGACGGGCCAGTTTACGATCGTTCTAAGAGCACCATCGTGGTCGAGAGCATCCCCGAGGAGAACTTTAGCGAGGACCAGGTGCGAGGCTTCTTCTCGCAGTTCGGCAACATCACAGAGGTCTCGATGCAGCCGTACAAGCGCCTCGCCATTGTCAAGTATGACAAGTGGGGGGCTGCCAACGCCGCGTACCAGTCGCCAAAGGTGATATTCGACAACCGCTTCGTAAAGGTGTTTTGGTACAGGGACAAGGCCGATGCTCTGCCTCCGACTGTTCCTCTGCAGGCGGGCAACTGGACCGGCGATCCCCAGGCGACAGGGGAGGATGAGGAGGCCGAACCCGAGTTGGACATGGAGGAGTTTCAGCGAAGGCAGGAGGAGGCGCAGAAGCAGCACCAGGAACGCGAGTCTAAACGCGCCGATCTGGAGAAGCAGCGTCTAGACCTCGAGACGAAGCAGCAGGAGCTCCTCGCCCGGCATCGCGAGGAGAATGCCAAGCTCCAGGCCAGGCTAGCCGGTCAAAAGGGCGAGGACGGTGAAGTGCCTTCATCAGGCGCCCAAGCCCTACGCGCCCAGCTCGCGGTCCTCGAGCAAGAGGCCAAGATGCTCGGTCTCGACCCCAACGCCGAGGATGAAGGCTCCGTCACCGGTGCAGCGCCATGGCATCCCGGAGGCGGGTACCGTGGCCGCGGGGGCGGGGGCTATCGCGGAAGAGGAGGCTACACACCGAGAGGAAGGGGAAGCTTCAGGGGCGGCCGAGGGGGCGGCAACATGCACGCGGCGTATGCGCAGTACTCGATCGACAACCGGCCCAAGAAGCTCGCCGTGGCAGGCGTCGACTTTACGGCGCCGGACAAGGACGAGGCGCTGCGCCATTTCCTCCTTGTACGTTCTCTCTCCCTATCCGTTTTCAATGTATCGAGCAAGTTACTAACACTCCATGGCAGAACTTGGGCGAATTCGAGTCGGTTGATCCGGGCCCTACCGTCACCCACGTTTCCTTCCAGGACCGCAAGACGGCAGAAAAGTTCT
Organism: Fusarium neocosmosporiellum; assembly: GCA_006518225.1. Classification (NCBI taxonomy): domain Eukaryota; kingdom Fungi; phylum Ascomycota; class Sordariomycetes; order Hypocreales; family Nectriaceae; genus Fusarium; species Fusarium neocosmosporiellum. The sequence goes on from SSHR01001940.1 coordinate 6,696, forward strand.
ACTACAGCCTCCAAGGCAAGGAACTCCCCGGCATCGAGGGCCGTCTTGAGCTTTCATGGGTGAGCACGCCGCTGCCGCCCGTAAGCACGGCCAAGACGGCTGGCAACGGTGAGGCTAGCGCTGCTCATACCAGCACCGAGGATAAGGAGCACGACGCCATGGCGGGCTTTGACGATCATCCCCGGAGAGAAAGGAGCGCCGAGCTGCAGGATGAGGAGCGGCCGGTCAATATGGACTACGAGGTGGCAGATGAGGACGGGTGGTGAGAGCCAGAGGCAACCGCTGTAAACCATGATTCAAAGATATTCTGTATGATTCTTCTTCTTCAGGTTGGTTAGAAGAGGTGTAAAAAGTAGGATCAATTAATGGCAAAAGGATGGGCGTCTGGTCGAATCAATCGTCACAGGGAAGTTGTTGCTGCATACACATAACAAACACATGGCAAATTGGGAAACATCAGAGTCTGGAGTATCATAGCCACCAAAAAGGGGCTAGATCCCTAGTCAATTGTCGTTGGCCTCCAGTCGTGATCAAGTTGACGACTGAAACGGGCTGTCCTTGGGACATTTATTGGCCTGGCAACGGCCAACTTGTCGAGTCTTGTCCATATCCCTGTTCCTCCCCTCCTTTCCATTCTGCAACCAGAAACCAGAAACCAACCAAGCAAACAAATAAAAAACACCAAATCATTTCATGCATTCATCCATCCATAGGCCTTGCTGGCGGGGTATCGTTGAGATATAGAACAAGCAAAGCAAGCCCCCAAAACATAAAGTCGTCTGCGCCCCGCCGGGTGATTGATTTTTCGTATCTTGCGCCCCTTTTTTTTTGAAAATGCTGCCCCATATCCCTGGTAACTTTTTGTTGAAAAAGACACCTTGGTGATGCTATTATACCCAAAACCCAAAAAGAAGAAAGAAAAGAAGAGAAGGTGTCGTCAACGTTAAAAAAGAGAAAAAGAACAGAAACGCCCGGTCATGCTCGTGGTCGCTCTGGGAAGGAATTTGCTGCCGTGAACTGCTAGTTCGCAGCTGCGGTAGCCGCCTCACCGTTGACAACAGGCTCAGCGCCGTTAGCTTCAGGCTCAGACTTGGGTGTGACAGGAGTCGTCAGGTCCTTGACCTCGAGGCCCTTGAGGAGTTCAAAGATAGTTCCGTTTTGGTGGAAGTCGTTGTTCACTATCAAATGTTAGTCTCAGATCAAACATTATAGCCTCATAATGGCGATGCTTACCGATATTAACCAAGTACCACTCGTTCATGACTTCCTCAATAAGAGCCCTGCTGGGAGAGCTGGCATCATAGCAGTGAGCCCAGTCGACTCCCAGTCGGAAAGCCTCGTCCTTCCAGGCGAGGAAACTGATGCTCTCCACAATGGTTGGCTGCACAATCTCCTTTCCAGGGAACACACCCCAGGTGACAGCGTTGGGGCAGTCTGAAGGCGCGTTGGAGCGGAGTTCACCATCCTTAGTGACAGCATAAAAAGTAAGGTCAGGGTGGCCCTCGATTCGGCTAATCATGTCATTGAAGACATCAGGGTGGACAAGCAACTCCAGGTACGACTTTTGGTAGACATAACCGTTGGAGGGACCCCAACCGTGGACGGGATGAGAAGACTTGACACCGTTGACAGCAGGCTGCGAGTTCACGGTCAGGAGGCCACGCTTATTGAGTTCCACGAGGTCATCCCGGATCTCATCGGCCTCACTGGTGAGGGGCGATTCACTCCAGGGAAGAGAGTCGATCTCATTGCGGAGATAGCGGACAAAGAGCTGGGCAATGTCCTGGACCGTCTTGGGCTCACCCCACTTCTTGCGGTTCGCCTCGTTTGTGCCCGTCAAGCCAATGCCGTAAGCGTCCAGCTCTCCAAAGGCGGGAGAGCGAGAATCACCCCATCGACCGTTGGGGAATTCATCCCAATCCTGAGTGCGAATGACATATGACTTGTTGCGGTTTCGCCAGAAAATGGGTCGCACATCCTCCTCGCGGCGGCCAAGACCCTTGGATTGCTTCCATGGCAGGGCATGCTGGAGGGGACGCTCGGCCGAGGGAGCCCAGTTGAGCTCCTCAAGGACCATGCGTGTGGCCTGGGCGAGGTTCATGGTGTAGAAGTGAAGATGGTGGATGCCATTGGCGAGCAGCTTGCGGCACATTTCAGCGACAAGGCTCTTACCAATGTCTCGGACAGCAACGTCGTCGTTCTTGACAGGCTCAAGGGCATCGAGCCAAGCCTGGGGGATCTTGGCCTTCATGTGGTTGGCTCTTCGGAGGAAGCTGGCGTATGTGGCAATGGGCATAATACCGGGGAGAATTGGGACGTTGACACCGCGCTCGCGAACCTTCTTCACCCAGCGAATAAAGTTGTCGGCGTCGTAGAACATCTGGGTGACGATGAAGGTGGCACCCATGTCGACCTTCTCCTTGAGGTGGTCAAGGAGCTCGTCCTCGTTCTTGTTGTCGTCGCAGCCCTCGGGGTAGCCAGCGACACCAATGTCGAAGTGGTTGCCGTAGGTGCTGCGGATGTGCTTCACAAGGTCGCGAGCGTACTGGAAGCCACCGTCGGCAGCGGTCCACTTGTCCTGGTCTCGAGGGGGATCACCACGGAGAGCGAGAATGTTGGTGCAGCCGGCCTTGTAAGCCTTAAGCAGGGCATCATTGACCTTCTCAACGCCCATGTCGGTGCAGGTCAAGTGCATACAGGTCTCAAGGCCGTAAACAGCCTGAGCCTGGAGAACCATCTCGCAGGTCAGCTCGGCAATGCGGCCTCCGGCGCCCCATGTGATGTCAATGAACTTGGGGCCGAGGTTGTACATGCGATCCATACGGTCGTAGAGGTTCTGAACACCCTGAGCGGTCTTGGGAGGGAAGTACTCGAAGGAGAAGGAGGGCTGGCCGCTCCTCTCGGCGTCGGTGAGCATCTCCTTGATATGCATAGTGAAGGCGGTTTACGGAGAGGCTAGTGGATAGAGGGAAGTGTCGTAACAGGTAACAATTGAGGTTCGGCAGAGTAAGCTGATCCAGGAGAAGAAGGCGCAGCAGAAGTATCGGCGGGCTGAAGCTTGGTGCTTTCAGGAAGCTGTAAGATACGGGGATGCGGGGGAGGGGGAAGAGCAGCTGCATGGCAACAGTTAGCAAGAGGACAATTGGAGTTGGAAACCATGATGATGGCTCAAGAGAATGATTTGCATTTGCAGCCATCCTGGCCACGGTGGGAGCAACTGACATTACTGTCTATTGGGTCTTTGTTTTTTGCGCTGCAACTCCAGACGAGGGGCGGAAACGACGATCTTTTATTCGATCCTTCGACCTCAACCTCTCTCAATCTGTTTATTGAGAAGCAGCAGCAGAAGGGGGGCACGAAGAGCGAGAGACACCAGAGAGGCTTTACTCTAGAGTATGGGATAGATGAGAAATGTTCCAAGGGGACAAATGACGAGTAGAGGAAGAAAGAGTAAGAGAAAGGGAAGAAGGGAGGGAAGAAGGAGAAAAAAGCTTCCGACGTCGTCCGTGACTTGCTCTGACTGGACTGCCCGTAGGATGGGACGGGAGGGATGGAAGGTACCTTCCTAGAAATTTCTCTCCCCTCCCCCGCCGCCCGCACCTGCCCCTCCTTGAGAACTGCCCTGTGGAGGTCCGTTTCTGGCTCCGATGCAGAAAGGACGCTCTGTGATTGGCTGGGTGACCTGCCTCTGCCTACGTTGCAGCGCCCCAACGCCGTTCCCGGGCGTCGAAGGCCGGGGGTTACCAGCTAATCTGCAGCGAGGGCGTTCACTAAAGCTCCCCTGGAAGCTCTCCAACTCCAACTAAAAAGAAATTTTCTACTTGGGGCATCGGGGGTGAAGAGTCATTCCATCATTGATGGTTCGGTCATGTTTCTAGCGCCGGCCGTTGAAGGATGCTCTTAACCATCTCGCCATCAAGGAACAAGCAAGCTGCAGAGAACTCTCCACCTCTGCTTGTCTGTATGGACCAGCAGTTCAAAACATCCCACCCCGCCATGCAACCTGAACCATAGCCAGCCCTGTCGATGATCTCGTCTCGCTCCCATTCATTCTCTCTTGGTTGTTACCCCCAAAGTCCCCTGCATCGGCCAAGGATCCCGTCCTATTACCCTGCGCCAACCAACGAGCGAGGACCCTTTTGAATCCTCCTCCATCATGATTGCTACTTGCAGAATCTGACTGTACCCTCTTCACCGCCAAAAGTCCCGCAATCCGAGCTCCGAAAGCTAAGCTGCGGTCGATCGTCCGGCGGGTATCCGTCCGTCTATTTTCTCACCCTAGACTCAGTGCCGGAGCCGTCCATGGTTCCTCCCACGTGTTTCAACGGCTGGGTTCGAGGCAATTCGTACCTATAATATCGAAGGATCTGTTGAGCATGATTTCGAGCATATTCATGGGATAATGCTTTAACGTTCCACGATTTATTAGGCTGGCCAAAGTCTCTTTCAGCTCTCATGATCTCGTGCCGCCGATGATGCCACTCAGGTACAGCTGACTTCTAGCCATTCACGATGTCCAATTCGGCTAGCATTGAAGCCAGGGCCAGCTCTGGCCACGAGGAAGCCTGTATCGTGGCCAGCCCTGTTGTTACACCCAACTGGCAGATACCTTGCTCCAAGGATGTTTGGAGCTGCAAGACTTGACTCGGTGAGCTCACCTCAGCTCCACCATACCAGATGGATACCTATTGATCTCGAGGCGCAGCTTGATTATTGTGATAATCTTGATTTGATGGCATCCCATGTCGTAGAGTTGAATTGTCTTTTGATATAGTATTGCCTCAAGCAGTCAATGTCCAGATAAGTATACACCATACCACCAACCATAGTAGCACAAATTACCCCAACGCCAACCTCACTTTTCTTAACCATGGCACTCAACTTGTATACGACGATGCTTCAGCACTCGGACTTGGGCTGGCACTCCTCATCAACAACGGGGGTGCCCCTCTTAGCCTCCGCCACCGATTACTCGTCTCAATAATGTTGTTATCGAAGAGAAACCACCAGCGCTCAAAGGCTACCTGCCCCAACTCCCAATTGGCCGCGTCGTACGGGTCCTCGCCATAGATCCGCACACCTTCGGCGCTGTCCTCGATGTCGTAGGCAAAGTTCACCATGGCCAACGGGCCCTGCGCGTTGGGCGGCCGTAGCTCGTCTGGCAGCGACAGGATGGTGATGGCGCGCTCCCGCACGCCCGGCCACGGCAGCAGGTCGAACATGGGGTGGTGAGGTATCATGAGCTGCGACGGCGTCGGTCTCCATGTTGCAGGAAGCTGGTCCGATGGTGTCGCGGTGCCCGTGTTGAAGGGCGAGATGCATTCGAGGCTCCAGAGGCCCGTCTTGCAGTTGAGGCGGTCCGCGATACGGACTACTGCCTTGAGGAGGGTGAGTTCGAGGATCGGGAGGTGATAGCTGTCGGGAAAGTTCCAGTCCGGCGAGGAAGAGGATGAAGAAGCAGCGCCGAGAGTGGAGGATGTATCGAAGACAGACGGGAAGCTCTCGGATCCGGTGAAGCCCATCGATAGCTCTGGCTGTGGCTGTGGTTGCGTCACCGTCTCACCGCCAGTGTTGTCATCCGTCAAAAAGTCCGGGAGAGTACCCGTGTCCGGCAGTACGGATGTGAGCGTTACATCAGCAAGGGGATCCCACGGTGGGAGGCTGAGGTCCAGGCCGGCCATGATATCGGAGCCCTGGGCTGTGACCGGGACGGTGATGATGGCACTCGGGATCGTGCCTCGTGTGCTGCTTGGCACGGCCGGCATTTCGATAACCTCTTCTGCAGTGGTGGGCTCGGCTGCTTGAGTGCTGTGTGACTCCGGCTCTGCATTTCCGGCAGAGTTGGCCTTGAGGCGATTCAGGCGTTTTCTTTCACCTATGACTCTTGTCAGAGGCAAAGACCATTCACCTGTGCTCAGCAAACGTACGGTACCTGCGCTGTGCTAGCACATTCAGCACTCGTTTTCTTTCCGCGGCATCATCATCGATCTGAGGTACTTCGAGCGGTGGTGGCTTCTTATACGCCCTTTGTCGCGTCCGCGGACGGTTTGTTGCAGAAGCGCCTGTCTCCATGATTCTGGGCTCTTTTCACTTGAAAGAGCTCTGTGACGTCCTCGAAAACCTCCAACTCAAATTATGAGTGTGAAAAGCAAAAGAGGGCGAGTTTTGCCTTTTGAGATGTGCTGTCGTAGAGAAACGTCGTCGCTTTTCAACCACAATAGGCGACTTTGGCCCATCTCCACCCAGCATAACGCGTAAGAATGGCCTAGCCTGCGCACTGTAGCAGCATAACGGATAGTGGACACCTAGAAATAGCGGGTGTAAGACGTGGCGACCATGTATTTTCGATCTAAACCATGGTCTCGAGCGCCAAGCGGGCTGTGCGGGTCGTACTGTGTAAGGCTCCCGCAATGTTGCTCCGTCCCAAGAGTTGTCAGCCGCTCGTGGCGTCAACTTGTTGTGGCTTCTTCCCATAACTCAGAGGTTCTCTGCTATCCATCGTGTATAGGTGGCATCGAAGAACCGGGCATTCTTTAGTAATCCAATACGCATCGTTTCAAGGCTCTGTCAAGCGTATTGTCAGCACCGTATATGCACAACCACGATAAAGAGAGGATAGATAGATACCTTCAAACTGGCGCTTTAATGCTCAGTTTGCGGTTCAACAAAGTCTCAAAGAGCTTAGTTATTGCAAAAGTCGTCAGGGGCGAACCGCTCTCTTTGTATGCGCTGCTGCAAGCAGAGCTCTCGCCGGCATAACGCTGAAGCATAATGCCTAGGCGACGGGGTATATAACCGATAGGACAGCTGGGAAAGAAACGAGCCTTGGTAAACACAATAAACTGGAGCTCTAAAGTGAATTATTATCTGAAGAGAAGCGAACTGGCATGGCGCGGAAACATGTGAATGGCCATGGGAGAAGTTGGAGGCTCAAGCGCAAGCCCATGCTCCCAGCAACACAGAGCCCACAATGATCAGCTTATTAACGGACATCTTTGGTGACTTGTTCGCCGTCTCTGTTGGAGTTGCTGCTGCAGTGTTATCCGCGTCTGATCCTCCAGTCGTCGTGCCCTCCGCTGCTGACCCCGTCTCGCGAGCCGTCTTGGACTCATCCCCCTCCTTGGACGCCTCAGCCGTCGACTCTGATTCCTCCGTAGTTGTTGTCGCCGTCGTCAGGCAACCCTTCGACGAGAGGAACGCCGGGTACAACGAGACCCAAGCTTCTGCGTCAAGCTTTGGTTCAATATACCCGGAATCCTCGTATATCTTGTCCATGCCTCCTGTAATGATTGCTGGGACCGAGCGGATAGAGACGTAGCACGTGTTCACCGCCGTCGACTTTGGGAACTCAGTGGCCTCGCCCTTAGCCGCCGTGACAGCGCTGCACCAGCCGTACTGGTCCGTGAGAATGTCTCTACCCCCGTTGCCGAGCCTGCAACCCCAGCGCGTGGTCGTACCATCCCAGGTCCGCTCGCCCAGCCATGACGATCCCTCGATATGCGTGATAGTCTGCTCTGGAAAGGCAGATGGCGCGCATGACGACGGGCAGGTGACGATGAATGTCGAGTGGCTCCTATCAGCGGCCACGACCGAGGCCTCGATGGATGCTGGGTGGTCGGTGTCGTACAGAAAGAACGCGCGCATCGAGGTGGAAGGCCACTCCGACCTGGGTAGTCTGCTGGTGGCGGCCATGGTGACAATATCTTTCCAGATCGGGCCTCTTTGCTTGTTGGGTCATGTATGCGCGGGAAGCTGCATCAAGGAATGTCGTGCAGCCGACGGGAGACCTTTTCATAAACAAGCCGAAGAGAGGACCTCGACCTTTTGTAGTTGGGAGCGCGTGCTTGACCCCGGGCTCTTTGCTGCTGCGCCTTATTTGGTTGCTAGGGTTTAGTCGCTAGCAAATTATGTGGACTGACAATGAGTGCAACGCTTGATTGATGAGAGATACGGGGTAAACTAACTACGTTTCATAAACAGTTTACCCGTCCAACAGTATGGAGTAGAGCTAACCAACACAGGTTGTTGATTTGTCAAGTCATGATGGACGTGCGGGAGCCTTCGGGTCACTTAACTACCTAACAATCACTTGTTATTCATATTTATTCAATTTACTATCAAGCAGCGACTTGAAAAAGCCATGGCAGCAGCTATGGCAGAATCCTTCAAAGATGGGCAGGTCCTCCTTGCTACAAAGCGCCAAGACATGGTTGCAGGGTTACTTGGTTGTTGCAGAGATCAGTTAGTAGTTGCGTTAAGCGTGACACACACTATACTAGTATCACCGGGATTCCCTACTCAAATCTAGACTCTAAATTGTCTGTATCTGCTACCCGTCACGAGGTCGCTCCCGTGAGTACGGGATGCCGGCGAGCAATCTTGGCTATGAAAGCATTTCCTATTTAGGCAATCGACCGGTGGGGTTCCGCCGCCGAGCTCCGGTACCAGCCCCGGTGTCTCTACCCAGCCATCGGCATCTGGACGGGCTCGGAGAATTATTCAAGGGAGCTTGCTCATGATCGGCGCCGGGGCTAGGGAAAAATCGACGTCAAATTAAGTCAGCATGTAAAACCCAAAAGACCGTCATGCTGCCTCGATGCCTACGTCAGGTTGGGGCGATCAATCATGCGAGGTTGGGCGATCCAGCAAGGCCTCACGCCGTGTTGGCTGCAAAAAGGCGGTTGGTGCATTTGCATATGTCCTCATGGGAAAAGCAGCTCTGACAAACCACGGTGTTTTGCGAGCAAGCAGACTCATCCCGTGATGCAATGCGCGACGTGGGAGTCCGACGCAAAGGCTGCTGCTCAACCGGCCGGTGGCCGGAGCAACAAAAAGCTGGCCCAGGCAGTCGGTTGAGCAGCAGACACGAGAGTCGCACAGGATATGCCGGTAAGACCGTTGATTGTGTGTGTATCCAAGTTTAGCAACGCTGCGGCCGGCCGATCAGTCAACAGCCGATCAGCCAGTTTGCGACCAGTCAAACCTTGAGCTTTTCGGTGATTGAGCTGACAAGTCCAGCCCCAGAGCTTTCTCGAGGTCCAGTTTTTAAGTCCTTCCTGCCAATGATGTAAGCCATATGCGAGTCGACGACATTCCTTGGATCTCCGCCCGACGAGCCGAATCACGGGATGGCCGCAGTTCCGAGGCTGGCTGGAGGGGGAGCGGGTGATTCTCACCCAACACGGGATTGACAGCATCACCATGACGGCTTCCCGTCGGTCAGAGTTGACGCGACCCTTGGACTAGGCGAGGCGAGTGGGTTCGGGGTGCAGTAGCATCGCATTAGGCCATGGGCAATCACGAGCCTTTCCGCGTCATCCTGTGCTTCCTCCATGGAAGGGAGAGCTAAGACAAACAAGCTTCTGGTATAAGAAGGCTCGATTCGAAGCGTATTGACTACCGTTGAATCTCGGCAATCTCGAAAGAAAGAAACCAAACCACAAAACTACAGCTTGATATTTTTACAAATCATACCTGTCCATACTCTATTTACATCACATCCCTCATCATGAAATCAACATTCACCTTGGCGGCTCTGTCGCTCTCTGCCTCGCAATGCCTCGCGGCCTCAGTCGACATGTGGTCTGCTCCCCTCAGCGCCCGAAGCGCAGCCAAATACGAGCCCATTGACCCCGAGGTGATCATGTCTCGACTTGGCACCACACCTGAGGAGCATGATCCAGAGAACAGGCACCCTGGAATGGTAGGATTCACCCAATAAACACTGTGTTGACATTGATCGTTAATGGTGGCTCAGGTCTACTTTTGCCGTGAGGAAAACTGGGGACCTCCCTGCTTCGTCTACTACCCCGAGCTCGAGTACACATGCTCCGAGCTAGGACCAGAGCTCGCAGGCCATGTTGGGTCCGTTTTTGTCGAGCCGGGTGCTATTTGTCGAATGGCAATGTATGTAACCCTCTATTCGCATGTCGCTGTCGATAACTGACAAGGTTGCAGACTCAGCGCTCAGGACCGATGTGCACCGATCGAGTTCTTTGCCTGGCCAGAGACTCAGTATGGCTGGCCTGATCTCTTCCAAAGGGAGAGCCCCGATCGCGAAGGCAAGCTTGGGTATGAGACGACGCACTTTACATGCGCCGAGTGCACGAATTGCGTGCGTAACCCACAGTAGACAGACAACCAAGAATTTGTCAAGAGAAGAAGAGGAGGTAATTCATGAGAGACGACCAGGCATGGGAGGATATACAACAGGAGGAACTAATACGCCCTACACCTTTAATTAATGCACCCATAGGTAATTCATCGTCATACGTTATCATGCTTTAACCCAAGCCATCGGGATCCCCCGCCCGGTGTTGTGGTTATGATCCACTGCAAGCCCCACCAACCCACATGCCCCGTATATTACTAGATAGCGCTTCTCGTGTCCAACAAATTGGATGGCTTCCGTAGCTCAGTTGGTTAGAGCGTCGTACTAATACTTCATACCGAGTATCCGGTGATGCGAAGGTCTCAGGTTCAAGCCCTGGCGGGAGCAATTCCCAACGCCCTCCAATTCCATTCTTTTTGCCAATTTCAGAGACTGGCGGCTGTATCGTGATGATTCTTTTTGGTGTTGAGGACTGAGATGACGAGTTGGAACGACAAGGCAAGAGGGGACAAGACCTGCCTTCCTTCCTAGTCGGCACTCCTCTTTCCACGCTGCCTGCATCTAACTCTCAGGCAGTTGCTGTCCGCCCGTCCTTGTCAGGTGCCCCTTCCTCTCCTGTCAACTCTTGTTTCTTATCTAATGTGCTTCATCTACTGGCACTCTCCTTTTTCTTTCCCTTCTACAAGCCGCCTTTTCATCTTACACTGCGTCTCCCAGCATACTCACAAGCATTCTCACACTGAGTTCCCACAGACGGCATCATCAACTTCGCCATGCATCATACCTTTACACTCCCCATCCGTTCCTACCCTTACCCTCGCCCGGCCGAGATTAGGATTGACTCCTTTGGCAGCCAGACCTACTCCAGCGCCAAGCTAGACCACACCACGAGCCTGAAGCGACCCTCCATCTTCCAGAGACCACCAGACAACTCAGAAAACACCAGGCCAACGGCATCCTAGCAGGATGATGCGCCAAAGCCTTTATTGTACTCAGGGTTTGTCGGTTCAAAGACAAGAGTCAAGTCAGACGGCTGTCTCCAAAACAATGCCATGATGCCTCTGCATCCTCGCGGGCGCTTTCAAGAGGACGTGCAATCCCGAGATATACCAGCTGACAAGCCTCCTACGTTGCCACCAGCAGAGTTGCTCGCCGACCAGGCCAGTCTTCTCCGACTCGTAAACGACAATCTCAAGCTCGCAAGATCCGATTCTTCGTCTTTTGATCGCAAGTTCGAATGTGTACGAAGCACATCTTCGTCATACACAGAACAGCCCCTGAATCCTTCCCGCCTGCAGTCACCAGTCTCGGATTTCGGAAACACCAAGCCCTGCCTAGGGGATCTGTCGCAGTACAGTCGCGCAAACGATCGTCTATCCAACCTTCGTTCATCCAGTTCTTCTGGTGGCCCAACGGCTACCACCGCCTATCAAGCTGCTGCAGATGCTGCTGCTGCTGCAATGTTAGAATGGCACCGTCAGCCCGTCACCTCGTATCATAAATACGAGTTGGTATCGAGCACAGAAGACCTGGTCCCAGATGACACGACAGAACGAAACAGCGGTGAATGCCAAAACAGCAAAAACTCGTCCAGCCAAACCATCCTCGCTCATGAAACATCTCCGCTCGAGCGTGTAACCGCCAACAATCAACTTGACGGTGCTGCTGAAAAGCTCTACCAAGGCAGCCCGAGACCCTCAGTGCAACCCCCTCAGGCAAAGCCTAGAGTTATCAAGCGCAGCGCTTCCGGAATCTCCCTTCGGAGCTTGACGAGAGGCGTCAAGCGAACACGTCGTCAAGTCAAGAGGATCGCTTCAAGCGCCTACCGCAGCGGCTCCCGCAAGTTCGGTCAAGCTTGCAAGAACATCAAGCGCCGACACGTAAAGCAGAGGAAGCAGTACTCTGCATGGAAGGCACTGCGTCGCAGACTCAAGCCAGGAGACGCCATCAAGGGCAAGCCCGAAAAGGGGTTTGCCTCGTTTTCAATGGAGCGAAGCCGACATGGACACGAGGAGTGGTGGAAAGTTGGTGTGAACAAGTATCATGCTCCTTCATGGATGCGATTTGGGAAATGATTAAAGGAACAAGGGAACATGGCCTTGGCGGCATGTGGTAAAAGGAGGGTTCAAGGTGGATTATTGCAAGTATTAAAGGTATCAACAAGATACACATAACGACGTAGCCTAGGTTAATATAGGTCCTTTGTTTCTACCATTACCATTACGGTGGTTATCTGCAGCATGCAGTTAAATGACGCTGGTTCATATATCATCTCAGCCATGTGAGAATAGAAATCCTGATGTTGGCAATATCATGTCACAACATGTACCTGAACGCAATTGCAGTTGTTTTTCGTCGCCCAGGGCCAACCAGGCCTTCTTCCTCGATCTCATCCCCGTTGCTCCGTCTTTCCTCTTCGGCCTTGTCGAACTTGCGGTTCTGGTATCTCAGGTAGAAACGAAGAACAAAGGCCAACATGGCGACGGTCAGCATGGCAACCGCGCAGGTGCTCATGCCAGGGGCGTAGAAGGGAGCATCTCGGTCTGGATAAAGACGGGTGCCCACGAGCGGACCACACTGGCCGATGAGCTGGAGAAGAGCAAATCCACCACCCTGACGACTCTCGCTGGACTGGTTGTTAATACTCCAAGCGATGATTAGGGTGACGACGTTGAAGAATCCAATGGCAGCAGGATAGACGGCCATGTAGCGGAGAAAGGCGGGTAGGCTCAGGGGCTTCGCCAGCGCGAGGACAGCGTAGCCGCTAGCTGAGGCGAGAGCATGGAAGATGAGGGGCACGGTGCGGGCGCGCAGGCGGTCCGACATGTGTGCGGTGAAGAGGACGATGACAAAGGCGGCCAGGTAAGGGGGCGCGCTGAGAGCCTGTGAGGTGAGGGTATCGTGGCCCATTTCGGTGAGAATCTTGGGGAGGAAGACTGGAAGGGAAGAGTAAGCCATGTTTGTGAGGAAAAACATGGCGCTGGTGATCCAGGCGACAGGGTCACGAAACACGGCGAGCACATCGCGAGCTCGGAGGCCGGACGACGGCTTGGAGGTTGCCTCTGTCGCCGCCGGGGGCTTCTCGTTGCGGAGGCGGAGGCGGGCCACCTTCTTCTCACGCTTGGTCAGGTACGGCGCCGTCTGGGGAGAGTCGGGGATGATGTTCCAGGCGGCGACGGCGGCGAGCACCGAGGGGAAGCCCTCGACGATGAAGAGGAGACGCCAGGGGGCGATGGGGCTGAGCTGGGCGAACTTGACGATGACCCAGGCGAGGGTCGATGCAAAGCTCGTTGCGAGAGGAGCAGCTATAAAATCTTGTAAGTCTCTCTCATTCTGTTATTCAACGACGGACGACATACCAGATATAAAAATGGCGGTACGGAAAGCCAGTTCATCCCGCCTAAAGAAGAAACTAAGATAGAAAGGAATGCCAGTGAAGCCCGCCTCACCGATGCCCAGCAACACCCTCAGGGCGATGAGCACCGGGTACGACGTGGCGACGGCCTGCAGGGACGCGGTGAGGCCCCAGGTCAGCACGACCATGGACACAAAGATGTGGGCGGGGATGAGCTTCCACAGGAGCGACATCCACTCAAAGGCAATGTACGAGATGTAGAACGCCGTCAGCGCCCACTCGTACCAGTCGTCGCGCGGGGGGTCGGACTGGAGGTCCTCGTCCATGCCCGCTATGCGAGCGTTGCCGATATCTACAGCGATTGTAAGTATGTAACGAACATAAGGGGGGGGGAGAGATACATACTCGACCGGTCGAGGAAGCTCAGCATGAAGAGCAGCGCAACAAATAACACCAGCCGGCGGTCAAACTTGCGCCGCACCGCGTGGTCCTCGTCGGGAGTATATAGCTGGAAACTTGCGACGGAGCCGGGGCTCAAGGCCCGCCGGCTCCCGCCCACGAGGGGATCATCGGCATCCGCGTCGGCATCGGCATCCCATATCGCGCTGGCGCCGCCTCCTACACGGCGTCTGCCGTCCTTCTCGCGCAGCTCATAGGCCTCGCTCCCGCCGACGGCAGACCGGAGGTCCTCGTCGTCGCTGTCGTCGAGGGTGAACTCGGCGCTCGTCTGGGCAAAGGACTCGGCGGCCCGGCCGGGCTCGGGGTGGGTCATCTCGAGGGACGGAGGTTCGGGGGTGGTGCGGTTGCGGACGTCAAAGGGGATACTATGTCGTCGGGCAGCCGAGGTGGGAGACTTCGAGGCAGCGAAAGATCAGGCGAGGACTGAGGGTGCGCGCCGTCCAATTCGGTTCATGGAGGATGCATCCTTGCCTGGCGTGAAGGGGGTTGAATGCGGATCTGCTGCGTTGTGGTTGGAGGAAGAAGCTTCTTTGAACAACGTCGCGACATGTCTTGGTTACACGTGACGCGGGACCCCTTATTAGAGGTCCATCGCCAACCAAACCGCTACTAAATTAAAAACCGATGGACAGATAATAGATAGGCTTGATTTAGGATAAGTATCCTCGGGTGTTTTTGTCAATTGATATCGCCAACTTGCTATAAGAGCATGATTATTTTCCCAAAAAAAGAAGATGTCATGTGCAATTATCCGCTTGCTTCCCAAACATTGACCCCTTTCCCGCAATGATCCAACACATCATAACAATCCCAGACTAGTTCAACCAAATACTACTGACATAACTTTCCTCAAGCTGCTCGCTTCTTGTTCAATGACTTCCGTTTTGATTGTGCCCTTTACGAAACAATCTTTTCAGCCCATCAGCTACGGAATGTCTTCGGCGCGCCTGACGGGGTTGTCGCACGCCCTCGGGCTTGTGAACTTCCGTATGTTGTGTAGAGACGCTCACTTGTCGAGTCTCAATTTGTGTTGGTGGTGGTGGTGGCACTGGTGGCACCCTGCTCTCTCCATTCCCAAGTGGCGTGCGTTGAGGGCCCCTATCCCAGCCGTGGTTGGACGCGGGAGACGGTCTGGGTTCCCAAACAGTCTCCTCATTCTCTAGCTCGTCCACGAAACTCGACATCTCGTTCTGGGCCGCCATTAGTGCTGGTGGAGGTGATCTAATAGCCGCCCCCGCCCCGGACTGCTCTCCTCGCTCTGACCTTGACATTGTTCCTATCTCCTCCTCCTGAACGGATCGTGCTTTTGGCGGTGTAGGCGGAGGAACTCGAATGACCTCTACCGGCTCAGGTGGTGGCGGCACATCAGGTATGGGTGTCTCGTGTGGTCTACGAACTGGCGATGCTGGTGATGGTGATCGCAACAACGACTCTGTAGAATGATCCACTATGCGGGGATCTGGCGTCTCCTTTTGGACCAACGTTGGTGTTGTGAGGCGTGTCGATGGTCCGGACACAGCGTCTCTTTCCTGGGTCCCGTGGGTCTCGGCTGTTTGAAATGGGTCTTGTATTGGTGTTGACGGTGAAAGCGGCATGGCTCCAGGCATTTGTGATATATCAGGAGTCGGCAGGTCTTGTTCTGGGGGGTTCATTGACATCGGCGATGGGGTGCGAGACGGAACTGTCTCCCCAGGCCTGGGCAATGCTGAGCCCAGCAACCCCTGCCCGGCTGGGTTTGGCGAGGTTGATAATGGTGTTCTAGGTTGAGCTTGTTGAGCACTGTGAAAGGACGACCCTAGGAGGCCATGTGAGAGATTTGGGGATGGCGGAGATGGCGTTCGAGAATGTTGATTTTGAAAATAATCCAGGGGCCTTATCGGTGCTTGAAGAGGAGGATTGGGCGACGTTGGCGAAGGTGTTTGAGAAGGTTGAATCTCTGCAGGATTTAATCCTCGCGCTACCCCTTGCTGTGGAGGGTTCGGTGAAGTTGGTGAGGGCGTCTCAGAATATCTAGCATTTTGATGTTTATCTGGTGGCCTTGGCCCTGGAGGCTGAGGACTCGGCGAAGTCGGCGAAGGCGTTTGAGAAGCTCGAAGATGATGAGGATTAATTGGCGATCTTGTTGACACCTGCTGTGGAGGTTCTAGTGAAGTTGGCGAGGGTGTCTGAGAAGCTCGTAGATCTTGACGGTTGACTAATGGCCTTCCTGGTCCTGGCTGAACAGGGTCTGGTGAAGTCGGTGATGGCGTTTGAGAAGGTCGAAGGTCCTGAGGGTTGGTCAGTGACCTTGCCATGTTTGGCTGTGGAGGACCCCGTGAAGTTGGCGAGGGTGTTCGTGATGGTTGAAGATCTTGAGGGTTGACCAATGATCTTGTTATATTTGGTGGCAGAGGGCTAGGTGAAGTTGGTGAGGGTGTTTGAGAGGACTGAAGGTCTTGGGGATTAATCAGTGGCCTTGTCTGTGAAGGGCCTAGTGAAGTTGGTGAAGGGGGTGAGGGTGTCCGCGATGGCTGAGGATCCTGGGGGTTTATCAACGACCTTGTTGGGGGGTTCGGCGAAGTCAGGGATGGCGTTTGAGAAGGCTGAAGAGCTTGAGGGTTGGTCGATGGCCTTGTCAGACTTGACTGCGGAGGGTCGAGCGAAGTTGGTGAGGGCGTTCGAGATGACTGAAGATGTTTGGGGTTAATCAATGAGCTTGTTAGCCCTGGCTGTAAAGGTTTTGGTGAAAGTGGTGCAGGTATCAGAGAAGACTGGATCTCCTGGGGATCACGCAATGACCTCGTCATACTTGGCATTGGAGGGTTCGGTGAGGTGGGAGATGGTGTTTGAGAGGACTGAAAGACTCGGGGATCGTGCAACGATTCTGGCCCCCCTTGCTGCGGAGCGATAGGCGAAGACTTTCCAGAAGATGAACTATCATCAGAGTGCTGTAATCTCGATCCCAATAACTGTTGCCATGGCGAGCTCTGTGTCATCGGGGATGGCGTTTGATGGGATTGTGCCTTCTCAGGTTTATGCACCTCAGCCGGGCCTGTCTTTTCTTGTCTCACAGTATCCGGAGACATTGGCGAGGGTGACCGAGAGGACATAATCTCCGCGTACGGATGTGAGCCTGAGTCTGGCAGCTCAGTATGTTGAGGGCTCGGGGTTGTCGACCACGCCGACCTGGATGGGTCAAGCTCCTCCGCTCTGATGGGCATGACAATGTCCGGTGCCTCCTCCCGCAAAGGAGTCCGCGCAGGTGACTGCGCCATCACGAACTCTTCAGGCTCCAGCAACAAGCGGTCTCCATCGTGGTAGAGTCCTGACGCCGTCGATGTAGAATATCGCGACGAGACGCTATCAAAGGTTCGAAGGAGCGGCACTTCGAGATCCGGCGTTAGTCTCGGTGGCGCGGCTGCATCGTCCTGTGACCACCGTGACGATGATGTAGTTGAAGTTGATAGCCTCTGCGGAAGGGGCTCGCTGGGTTGCAGAGGTTGGCGGATGTCTGGCCACTCGTGTTCGGGAGGTCTCGGTGTTGAGCGCCCTTCTTGTTCCTTTGGAACATTATCCAGCACTGTAAGAGTATCGTCTCCTTCGTCACCATACTCAGATGTTGAATCTTGTTCACTCTCCTCATCATCACTTGCTCCCGGAACCTCCCTCACCTCATCGCCACAAACAACGACATACCATCTCACCGGCTCCCCCTTCTGCAACTCATCCCTCAGCTTCACAATCCACCCATCTTCACCTGCCATCTTATCGTAGTACTTGGCCATCTCACCCGCCACATCCACGCTCAAGTCGACCCGCACCACGTAGTCCGCAACATAAGCATACGGCCGGCACGGCGTCATGGTCTCCTCGGGGTCAAACTCCTCCAGCAGCTTGACAGCAGACCACGAGTGCATGAGGACGCCATCATGCTCAGGTGGCACACGCGATGGCGGGAGCGAGAGGTCATCGTCGAGATGTTGATTATCCTTCTTGGCCTTGTCGATGCTGACGCTTGCCTCCTGCTGTGGCGGTGCGACCTCGGGGAGAAAGTCGTATGAGGTGTAGAACTGAGAGACAATGGATGAAGAAGTTGCAGGTCCAATAATCCAATTTGAGGCAGCATCCTCGAGATCGTGGAGGATGACGTAGATGCGGATGGCCCGGCGATGCCATCGAAATCCGTGGCATAGATACGTGGGCATTGCGATAGTTAGAGGTCGCGATCGACGCTTCGGGAGTCTCAGGCTATCGCAACACGACCAATTGCCTCGCCTAGCTTCTCGTCGCAGGTCCTGTCTCGCCTGAATAAAGACCTCGCTGATCGAATCTCACAGAGAAACCTCTGCAGAATCCAGAGCAGCCGCATTGACTGTCGAAATTGACGCGTCGTGTGCTGATGATAAGACCAAAGAGACTGAGTTGCGTCGCATTCTTTCCCTCCATAATAGTACCAATGGGTTGCTCCTGCAACATTCAGGACGGTGGAACGGGGGTGAGCAGCCACAGGCAACCTTACGAGCGAATGCCGTCTTCGGAAGGCGCGCCACATCGTGCCAGGTCCCATCGTGTCCGCATGCGAACAAACAAGGGTCTCAGTTATTGACGCATCTGTTCAAGACCAGAGACAATTTAATTCAAGTTCTCGCCTATCGCCGATGAATGTGATGTTGCTATTATTGGTAGCTTTTTCGAGTTTTGGTATCTTGTTTTGCTTTGAGCCGAAAAGAGGGAGGGTTTTCCGCCAAAATGAGTATACAATCAATGTAAATGTGAATAGCACCGCCTATAAACCCATCCGTTGAACCCCCCTGATATATCCACCTCTAAAATTATCGTGTACTGCATGCCATGCCATATGCGTCCTATTGAGAATTCTCGCAGATTCTTTGCTTTTTCGTCTCCCATCCAACGTTCATCTCCATCAATACACCTCCTTAATCGTGTACAACGGTCCCTAGTTGTTGAAGCCCGTCATGTTCAGACTAACACCGCCCGCGTCTTGCAGGCCTTCCATCGTAACGCCTCCAAAGTCTTGAGGATCAAACTCAAAGTTCATGTCTTGCAAAATATTATCCAGGTCCGCGTCCGAGATGTTCACGCCCATGTTGCTGGGCATTTCGGAGGCTACCGCCGCAGCTTCTTGCGCAGGCAGCGCGTGGGGAACCTTCTTGGCCACCATGGCCTTGAACTTCTTCATTAGGTCTCCGTCCTCAGCAGGCGTCGTGTTTGCGCCAAGGATCTGTCGCCCTCGCGCCTTGATCATGTCATCAGAGGGCATACGTCCCGTGGAGGCCACATGGTCCTCCACGTAGTCGACCAGGCCACGCTCTAGCTCTCGGGAGCAGAAGACCATGGCTGGACGCGCCGCTTGTGACGTCAGATTCTCGAGATAGCTGTTGGCAACGGCCGCGGGGAGCGACTTGGCACCCTGTCCCATTGTGACCTGGGCGTTGGCCGGGAACGGTTCGAGTGAGGCCTTGGGACAGGCGTATGGTGGCGCAAACCCTGAACCGCCTTGCTCAAGAGCCCAGCCGTCGCTCACAGGTAGGCCAGGTCCATCCGTCTTGAGTATGCCAACATCACGCTTGAACCTCTGCAGCCACTCAGCGTTGTCTGCAGCAGTCTGGTTCCATGGATCATCACTGAAGCTTTGTTAGTTCATAATCTCAAAATCTCATTCGGTAAACTCACTCATCATATAGAATCCAGCGCGCCTGGTGCTGGAGCTCGGCGTCGGTCGGCACATGCTGGTTTGGGTTGTTCGCCGACATGGTGGCTCCCACCCATCTTCCCAGCTCCTTTGCCAACCGTCGGTAGCAGTTGGCGTCATTGAGGAAGTACGGCCCAGGCTGAGAAGTCCCCAAGTTGCACACGTTGAAGGGGCTATCGCAGCCTTGGAGAACTGGGCAGTCTGGCGATGTCGTCGTGGCGTTAGTCATTGTGGTGCCGCCCAAGGTTGACGTGGTGCTGGGTTGAAGTGAGAAAGCTGGTGAGCTCTCTGTTGTCGGAGGGTGTCGGGCTTTGAAGCTCTCGAGCCATGACATGTTATCGGCAGCCGTCTGGTTCCACCCGTCGTCGAATTCGTATATAATGATACGAGCCTGTCGTTGGAGATCCTCATCGGTGGGTTCTGACCCCATCGACCGCTGCAGTTTGAGATAGTCTCCTAGCTCTCGCTCCAGCCGAGTATAACTGTGGATTGTCGAGTCGATGGACAAGGGATCGGTCGACCGACAGATGTGATCCTTGACATCCTCGCTTCGTGGCAAGTGTGCTCGTCGGCGGAAAGAGGCGAGCCAGTGGGTAGACGACACGGCCAGGCGCAGTAGCCAGTTAGCGATGGCGTCTGAGGGATGTGTCGATACCTCTTCGACACGACCAACAATGCGACAGGCCTCCTCCTGGAGCTCATCGTCCATGGCGGTAAGGCCCAGTAACCTCTTTGTCTTGACAAACTCTTGAAGCTGCACCTCCATAGGGCACTCCTCGAACAAGTTGTCCTTGCCGTTAATTTTGAGCGTAGCCAGTCTGTTTTCAGCCGCTCCTC
This sequence comes from Fusarium neocosmosporiellum, assembly GCA_006518225.1. Taxonomy (NCBI): domain Eukaryota; kingdom Fungi; phylum Ascomycota; class Sordariomycetes; order Hypocreales; family Nectriaceae; genus Fusarium; species Fusarium neocosmosporiellum. Next base: position 27,150 of record SSHR01001940.1, read on the forward strand.
GCAGAGGACCGAATCTAGCCTTTTGCTGGAGCGAGTCGGAGCTCATGATAAGGTCACGAAGCCAGGAAGGGCGTGTGGCGATACCTTGAAGAGACAACAATTCGCTCGCGAAAATAATACGACATCCTTCAACCATCATCTCCTCGTCGTTGGGTAGTCGGCCGTGCTGGTCCTCATAGTTCCGCATGAAGAAGGCCATCTCCAGTTTGATCAGTTCGTAGGCGTTGCGAGGTGACTCTGGCGGGGACTGGTTCGCTACGTATGGCAACGGGGAGGTGCGTTCATAATGAATCAGATCTATTTCAAAAGTTAGACGTTGGCAGCTTGTCTACAGGATACTGCAGAGGTCTCATACATGGAGGCATAGAGTTCTCGACCATCTCGAGCACAGGGTTATCGAAACCCCAGTCACCCTTCCAGTCAGCCATGGAATAACCAGTCTTGAAATGCTCTGCCAGATGATCGACACGGATTGTCCAAGTGTCCATAATGATACCGCAGAAACCACACCGGGACCGAATTTCAGGCGTTGCAACCTTCCACGACTTCATCGACCAGTCCTGAAACTTGATGTTGTGAACCAGACGAAGGTGCTGGTTAAGGTGATCCTTTCGATAGAAAGTCCTCTCTTCTGGGCTACGCTCTTGACAAGCGGAGTGGTTGTGGCTTTCGATGTGCGCGTCGTCAGGGTTGGCCTCGCCACAGAAGACGCAAGAAAGCATCCCGGTGTCAGGGTTGACAGCTCGGGGCCCGTGTGGGGAGCAGACCCATCGCTCCAAGGACAAGTGCAGCGATTTTTCATGGCGCTGCCAGTCGTGCTTAGTTCTGAATGTTTCCGTACAGAATGTACACTGGAAGGTCTTGAGAGGTGCAGACAAGCTCGTCTTACCCGGCTCTTGGCCTGGCTTTGTCGAGGCCCTTCTGCGGCGGCGGCGGCGGCCTCGAGAGTTGAAAGGAGCTGAACCAAAGGAGCCCCATGAGTTGCGCGACCCATGAGAATAGGCTGATCCGAGCGATCCATTGCTCGAGTGAGAGGTTCCCAAACTGCTGACAGAGGACTGGTTGCATAGGGACTTGCTCGAGCCGTCGTCGGTATAGTGGAAGCTGAAAGGACTGTTGAGGCCCGATGACATGCCAGAGGATGATGCAGTGACGGCTCTAGCAATGGCAGTGACGGACGCCGGTTCATTTTCCGGGGGCGAGTGCTCCCATCGCTGCAGGGGGTTCATGGCTTCAAGAGCAGGCGTTCCTCGGCGTTGAGGAATGTCAATGGGGCCTGACCAGGAGCTGGTGTAGTGTGGTGAGGTCGAGCGAGGGGCCTGGACCTTGCCACGGCGGCGAGCATTGGCAAGCCAATTGGTGATCTGGGTCTTGTTCAAGCCGGTCTGGCGCTGGAGCATCTCTTTCTCCTCGTCACTGGGATAGGGATGGCGGTTGTGAGTCGAGAGCCAGTTCTTGAGGATGCGGACAGACTCTCGAGAGAATCGAGCTCCAATTTTGGGAGGAGGCGCCGCTTTGTTGAATGTGTCGGTCAAGTTGGTCAGATCTGTGACTGAGGCATTACGAGAGGACTGGCAAGAGTCATCTTGAGCATCCTCTAGGACCGTATTGGGGGGATTGGGTTCAGATGACATCCAAGGGTTGATGCCAAAGGGGGCCGTAGTCGTAGGGTCCAGAGGCTCGGCCGTGACACCGAAGCTGCAGTCCACCCTCAGAGCCACACAGGTCGTGCAGTAACCCTTATACTGACCCTCTTGGATCTTTTTGCAAGAGAAGCCGCCGACGGCGCAGTTGGCACACGGCGAGTCGGGCATGATCCACTGGAACTGATGGGCGAGGTTGTCAGCAGTGGTGGTAAAGTCCATCACTTGCTCGGTCGAGAGGTCCGGCAGGGGAAAGTTGTTGTCGGAGAAGTGCTGAAGGGCGCAAAAGCTAAAGTCATCCTCATTGACATTGGCCAGGACGAGATCAATGTTGTCGCCATTGGGATCGGTTGTCAGACCAGCAAGGGCGTCCTCCTGGAAGGGCTGACCAACAGTATCATCGGCCTTGTCCCAGTTGACAAACTGATCCATCTCGTCAATGGTAGCCATGCTGGGCACGGTTCAGGGACCGATGTGGAGAGATGGAAGTCAAGTGAAAGGCGCGCGTATGTATCTCATGGATGGTTGGTTGTGTAATGTGAAAGGCGTGAAGATGACAACCGTCAGCCAAGTCAGATTGATAGGCCGGCCCTGTCCCACTCTGACTTGAGTCGTCGATGAGTCTGGACGAGAATAAAGAGGAGAGAATAGAGCCTGAGAATGGAGGATCGACTCGCAGTTTTGTTCAAAGTGAAGGATCCAACAAGCCACGACTAACGGTCTGTTAGATGCGTCGTCGTCGACCATGGAGTCACCGTCAGCCGCGAAGCACCCACTGCAGCGCAGATTATCGGCCAGCCACACCAACCAGCTGGAGTCTCGTGCCAGAATGTCAAGTCGTGCGCCCTTCAATTGACAGACAGGGATCTTTTTCGACAAAGGACCCACGCACCCATGCCGCAGGGTGACCGTGTTTGAGGCACTGTGGCATCGCGGGCTTTTGGTCTCGGACACTCAGCTGGCCGCCAGTCCTAGCCAAGTTGGCCGACCTGTCGGTGAAGAATCTTCAGACTGCCCAACCATGGGGCTCGACTTCACAGTGTCTTGCCTACCGTGCCAGGCCGGGCGGGGCGCATCCGGGGCTCCGCTTCTCGTTGTTCGCAAGGCGCGGCCCACGTCCAAGAGTCAGTCCAGCAAAGCCTTAAGCCCGAGACCGGTCCACCATCAATCGGGGGTGACTCTTGGAAGAGGATTGAGAGGCGCTCCGGAGATGGACAATCTCGAATTCAAGACCAGCCGGAATCAATACCGCACGATTCTCCATAAAGCCAATCGTGTCCACCGATGGGGTTGAAGCGTCCCCTGCCCTGCCCTGCCCTGTCCTGGCTTCCCACTCGATCCATCCCGTCGTATCGAAAGTTGGGAATGCGCTGGAACTTTCTAGAGAGCGACTGTCGGAGAAAAAGAAGGCCTCTGTCGGTCGGTCACAGTTTAGACGCAGCCACCGACATCCGCGTCCTTGGCTAGCATGCATTAGCCGGGCCGCTGATCCTTCTAGCAGCGGCCTTGCTTCTTGACTGAGGCGGCGCCGCATCTGACCGTCTTACAGATTGGTAATCAGCTCCTGTGTGTTGTGATTGATATGGAGGTCCAGCTGAAATCTGGGGTGGTGGTCGATGCTGTGTTCTTGGGGTCGGTCAGTCGGGGAAAGAAGGAGTGGCGTCATGCGAACCTGTTGCGGCGCATCGGCCTACGGGTACGTACCGCCCGGCCGTGCCCCCACCTTCTCCGGAGTTCGCGATGCAGGCAGACACCCGGTCTTTAAGCCTGGGGTATTCGACGATGACCGACATGGTAATGGTGTGCATACACGGGAGGAACTCTGGGCCGTTCTCTCCTCTCGCTTGTTTCCCCGTTCCACGCCCAAGGTTCTGGGGTACAGAGCCCAAGCCGACGGTTGATGCGCCGTTGTCGGTCCGGCACGTGTACAGCTGCACTCCCGATAACTTGAATGGCCGGGACCGGACTGGCAGCCAAGGGATCGTGCCGCAGGTGCCGTAAGTGCCGCAGCCTTATATATTGGTTCCGCTTACTACGCGGCGAGATCCGAGTTGGCGAGATCAAGGTTAGATCCGAGGAGAAACACGGCCAGCCTCAACGATGCACAGGTCAGACTTACACAGCAACACAGGTCACATCTCTCTCATTTGAAGTATTGAAGGCTCCAAGTTGTATTTTTCCTACGCATGTTACCCATCAAGCCAAAATCGTTTCTCCAGAGCCATAAGAGATGGTTTCACTCCACTAGCGCTTCCAAGGGATGTCTAGCCAAAGTGTCTTGGACGTTCAATAATCGGTGATGCCGTTGGGTGTTTGTGAGGTCTTAGAGCAAGGAGGTTCTTTTTCTTATTCCCGTCTACACGATGCCGTTTCGTATTAGCTCCAAAATCTCTACAGGCTCATCCTATTGAATTCGACCCGCAACGTGGTCCCGGCAGTGACCACATTCTGGATCAGGTGGTTCCTATACACGCAAGATGCTAACGAAGAACATTGAAGCCTCAACCATGCTTTGGAAGGGCCCCGTGTCGCCGGCATCCCACCCAGTGTAACCAGCATCCCAAAAGTGGATACCTGTGGCTCGACTGTGGCACACGCTCCGATCCCGGCTCTACACCAAAATTTGTATGTGATCAATAGAGTTCTTTGTATTCAACTATCTTAACTATAGTAACCTAATTACACTTAATTATACAAAAGAAGCTATCGTGACTATCGCCAACCTAGGTTCTTGGTGTTGTAATTCTGCCCTCAAGCCTCAAACTCATCTACCCATAGCTGGTCTACCTCTAGCGCTCTCTGATCAAGTTGCCCCTCAAATTGCACTGCGGCCTCAAGGTTCAGGTCTCCGGGTTCACCTCCATCAAGTCCAATCCCTTCTAAGGCCGCGAGGGCCGCGGCCGCGATGCCGGCTGCCGTATTCTGTGTGAGCTCCTGAGGGTCGTCATCGTCAACGCAGATCGGGGCGTCAGACGAGGCGCCTGCATCATCTGTATCTTCGAGATGTTGGAAGACTCGTTGGTAGGAGCGTTGCATCTGGGTTCCGGGCTCGTATGAGTCGTTGGCAGCTACTTGACGGAGCCCAAGAGTCGTATTTGACGGCGTAGATGACGAAGAGGAAGCTGCAGCTTGTATCGCAGCTGGAGCTGTGGAAGGAGGTGCTCGTGATGCCCTCGCCTCGGCGGCTTCGAGTTCCTCCACGCGTTCAAAGAGACTGGGGTCGCGACGGGTGCTTCGAGAAGCTGTGGTCTTCTCAGTGGCGATGGCGCCCTTCGGTCGTCCTTTTCCCTTCATGATATGAGGCTCCAAAGGCATCTCCGGCTGTTTTGCTTGCCGCTTATTGTAGTCGCGATCCCAATACTAGTGTTCATCGACTTCATCTAGCTGAATTGGCTCCTTCTGATATAGCCGGCGCCAAATCATGTGCTTGCACGGCAGCCCGTATGCCGTGACGATAGGGCAGGGATAACACGTGCCTTTGGGCTGCTTGGAGAGATCACGGTCGAGGCCGGCGTGCTCTTTCGCGATGAGGCGTAGGGCGGTCGGGCTGATCCGGTCGCGGATGAGGATATATAGAAGCTGCATTGTGATCGTCAGCATCTTATTCTTGCCCTGGAGTTGGTGTGTGGCGATGGAGGCATCTTGGTGTCTCCAGAAGACGCAAAGTCGCTGGAAGACGGTTGTGAGATCGCCGGTGCTCGTATATAGCTACCGCTTTATGCTTGAGTGAAGAGACTTAACCACTGAGGTCGTCGTGAAGCCGAAGTGGCGATGCTGATCCACATAACAGCGAATAATCTTCTCCTTCCAAGGCGTAAGCCAGGTGTTGAGGCAATACTGAACGGCAGCGTCGGGATGAACGCCTGGGCGCTTGAACTGTTCCAATCGTTTCTCATAGTCCTGAACCGTAGGGCTATATACGAGGCTATTCCAGGCTTTCAGGAACTCTTGGAACGAGGCATGACGAACTGCCTTCTTTGTGGCAGGATCGTATGCGGCCTTAGGGAAGTATTGCTTTGTTTTAGCGAGCACGTTCATATTGACGTGCCAACGGCAGAGAATATGAGGCACTTTGTCGAGCACAGGGTGACGAGAGAAAGCGTTCATGAGGGCGAGATCTCGGTCAGTTACCGTGATCTTTGGCATCGGGATATTGCTCTCGAGAAGAAGACGATATAGCATCACGATCGCCCAGCTGTATTGAGCCTCATTCTCGCCGTTGAGGAAGACAGCCGCAACTTGGAAGGTCTTATTCGTCGATGTGATACCGCAGATGTTGAATAGCGGCATGTTGAACCGGTTGGTCTTATATGTACTGTCGCAAAGGATGATATCGGGATGCTGTTGAAGAAGGGATATACCGGTCTTTGGCGCAATAAAGAGGCGGCATATATGACCCTGAGAGTCGCGGGAGTCTCTAAAGAAGAAGGAATCATCTTCCTTGAGCTTATCATAGAGCCATTCGATGGGGGTTCTGCCGCGGAGCTCTTCACGGCGGTGACGCCGGAGGACATTGTTGAGATCGTCTCTGGTGACTTGCTTGACATCAGGGTCATCGTCACTCCGCAATCTCGCGAGAATCTGAGTAGGTCGTAAGCCAGAATTCCACCACGAGATAATCTCATCCTTTCTCTTTGTGATGGCCCTGACGCGGTATCTGGCGAAAGCCCCAGCATCAAGAAGCTCGTGGTTATGTGTGTTGGCTCTGTCGCTATCCACACGGTCAAGCGCCTAGCCAGCCGGGGTGAATTTGACGGCGATCCTATACGGGCAGCTAGTCATCTGAGTGCTTGTTGCTCGCTGTTTACTCTCATGAGCATGCTTTGGCGTTGGTATATAGGAGCGGCCTTTGGAGCATCGCAATGTAATACGGGTTGCGTTGGGACCGTTGGGCTTCCTCTGATGAAGAACGAGGGCCATCCCGATGTCTTTGGCGATAGAGTCCATGGCCTCCTTTGCCGCCTCAACGGTCGGAAAGTAACGGCCGTGAAGCGACTCCATCGCGGGCGGTATGTAGGTGCGGATGTGTGGCCGTGATGACTTCAATGGTGGTGGCAGTCACGATTTCAGTTCACCAAGGCAAGGTAGCGTGGGGACAACGGGCTGCTTAGTCACATACAAATTTGGCGGGGCGGTCCGGCCTCGGCGTCTAAGGTTCACGAGCCACAGGTATCCACTTTTGGGATGCTGGTTACACTGGGTGGGATGCCGGCTACGCAAGGCCTTTGGAAGCTGTATTTGCAATGTCCTGTTGAATTTCCCATTAATATTCAGGTCAATCTAAGCAAGCAACCCGAGATGGTTGCTGATGATTGTCCGGCGTTGTCCACCCAAGATAGCGAGCGGGGAGCGTCCAAGATGATATGGTGTTGTTGTTGTTCCATCATATTGAAGTTAGCGGGAACTTCGTGGCCATCGTCCATCACTCATTTGCTTCCAGTAACTCAAATACTCACCACCTTGCCATCTTAGACATACAACCCTAGACAGGACGTACCTCTGGGAAGTTCTCATCTGCCTCTGTCTATCTCCTTTTGGTCACCCAGCAACAATGCTTCTATCACAGCCAGGCTACTATTAATAAGACTATTCAGTCATTAAGGATTGCATTCCCATGTATATATATGTTCGCATCAGCCTCTACCCCAGGCCATTGATTATCCGGTAGACCGCTTGGCTCTCTCCCCGGTGATCTTAAGATCCTTTTCTTACCGCTATTGCGTGCCTACTCAGGTAACCAAACAACTACGGTGTTCCTCTCAAAAGGGCCATACCCCTTAAAGGGCACCCGTGAGCCTGTTGGGCAACACAACATCCAAGCTCCTCCATACCATTGTAGAGTTGGTCATGACTGCGAGACTCATACTCGGGTGAAACCATTAATGTCACCCTAACGCTTGAGATATGTCGGGCCCTCTCCCTCAAACATGTTTGGAGCGTTTAAGAAGATGATTGACTCAACACCCAAGTGGGAGCCATTGGTTCACGCTTCCACTCTTGAGAATCCTCGGCAAGCATGAGGGGCATTTTGGTATCTCACCAAAGGTACGCGAGTCCTCAACACGATGGAATCATTTGTTTACCAAGATTTCCATGCCAAACATAGACCCGAGCCATATCGATGGCACAGCAAAATGCCATCATGACTCCAAACAAACCTGCTCCGACACACTCACCCGCGTCTGACAAATCGAGACGCAACGGCGTTCACAAATCAGGCTGACCCTGCCACAGAAGTGTTCCAAACATCTTCCTCCGGGTAAACCCCGTTTCTGTCTCTTTGTTGGCCATGGTTCATCACCCCCAATCATCAACATGACGTCGCAGCTATATTGTAAATCAGGTCATCCCCTCCAACTCGGGAGGGGCAGCAGCGAAGCCGCACCATGACTGGGCTTCCATAGACCTTCCATTCCGGGAATTTGATTGCCATGACAAATAACGGTCGTTCACTTGTGTCTCAAGCGAGAAATACCTCTCAATGGATTCTCGAATGCCAACCCCCGCTAACCATCCCACCCTTACATCCAGATATCCCTACAATGTTGCAGAAGGAATGGCAACCCGTAAAGCAAACAGCATTCATGCCCAATCCATCCAGAACAATGTTCCCCAGATTCGCACGTGGCACGGGTTTAACGGGCACGCCAGCCGACGAGCCATGGCATGATCCCAAAGGACCCCTATATTTGTCAAGGTACCATTGCGTGCTTGGTCTCGCGCTGCCGTGTCGTACCTTGTCGTGCCATAATAGCCTAAAAATTTCCAACAGTTTCCTCTTTTGCAATGTGGCGGAATATGCCTCGGTTCGTACGGGTCCAAAGAGGTAGCGTTGCAGTCAGTCGCAAGGGTCAGCCCTAGGTCCCTACCGACCGACCCGCGTGTTCGTCAACACAAGATGTGGCCGTGATCGTGATGAGTTTGGCATTGGAGGAGACTTTATAGGTAGTAATGAATCTTGAAATACAATCTCTCCCATGCTGTCGTTCAGTTTGACGGCTACCGCCCCCAGATCAGGCAGCCACTGTCACCATGTGCTTGTCCAAGATGTGATAAATGGCAATATCAACGCCTCTTCCACCATCTTGGGAGGACGAATCTGGCCTCAAGAACCTACCAACCTCATAACAAAGGCCAGGCATTCTAACCGCGTCGTCACCATGAACAATAAATCAAACAATGGAGCAGATGGTATACACAAAGCTAATACTTTGCCGAGTCTTGGACTCTCAGCCGCTCAATGCGACACTGCATTCTCTTTTGGACTCCTGGAAACTATCTCGCGATCCCTCCAGCCTAACCTGTCTATAAATGCATTCGCCATGTCGTCGGGATTGGCAGTTTTTGAGCATCAAATGGTGTAGCTGTTCCGTCCCATAGTTTTGTGTAGCCATTTTCCGCTCCCAAAGGGAGAAAAAGAAATGCAGACCAGCCATGTCTGTAAACCATCAGACTCCTTGAACACGATGCGCCGCATGTCCTGAGCCGGAAACCGTCCTGATGTGTTGTTCATGTAGTGAATTCCAAAAGCGCCGACCCTCTGGGCTCCGTAACCCGTCCCGTTCGCGAAAGCCTCGTGTTCCAGTGACTCCGTACTGACCACGAAGAACCTCATAAGTCATTGTTGTGTTCCGTCATGGATCCCATTAATTAATCATGTCCGAGTTCCTGCAGCTCCCGCTCCTTGGCGGCAAGCATTTCCCGCATTATATCCGCCTCGCGTTGTAGCGCCGCTCGGCGCTCCGATTTGATCCTCTCACCATCCATGCTGTAATCGCGCGACATCGACGGGGTACCCGGGGTATGATCACGGTTCGAAAAGGCCCCGGGGGTGGGAGCCGAAGCAATTGTGCTTCCAGGTGATCGTATCGGGGGCAGAGAGTAGTCTCCATCATCACTTCCTGCTCCCATATTGGGAGGGCTGTCGGCCGAGGTTGAAGGGTTAAGTATCGATTTGATATTAATCGACGAGACGCGCTTCGAGCTCTCCTGTGCAGTTTCCCCCGAGTTGAATGCCTCGCTTTCGGTCGTGGAAAAGGATCGTTTTCGTGCTGGTGAGAGAAACGAGGCAGGGGAAAGAGATGTCTGCCTTTCACTGGTCGCTCCGATCGACGTCATGGGAGCCAATCGATTATCGTCGTTCAACGAGCCAGGAAAGTTGCGAGGGTTGCTCGATTGGTGATACGCAGCGAGATTGGATGTCGACGGCAGTGGTGACATTGTCCTGTTAGGTCGCACGACTGGCTGAGGCTCGATCGTGAGTGGGTGGTCTGGCCGACGACGTAGGCCAAGGTTGACGGATCCATCCTCGTTCATCGACCCTCTCTCCGGTCCCGAGTCATGCTGGCTTTGTGTCTCGACAGACTCCATCGCATCTTCCATGTCTTCGTCTTGAGAGGCGGGAATAATTCGTTTTCGTCGTTTGATTGTTGATTTTTTCATTGTCATAGGTCTGTGAACACCATGCAGTTTATAGTAAAGTCCTACGGACATTAGCAACCACGCAAGAAAATTTTCACCACAGGAGGACTTACCACATGCATTGCAGATAGTATGGCCGCTCTCATCTCGTCTCCAGAGAGGAGTGATAGTGGTGCCACAGTTCTGGCACGCAATCACAACAGTAGCATTGGCGTTCTGCTGGGCCTGGGCAGCATTGACGTCCACAGGAACGGGCTCCGTCTTTGCACTCTCTCCTCGGCTTTGGCAGCCTTGTCGCTTTTGCACTCCGCCAAGGTTGGCGCTCTTGGAGACTCGGTTGTTGTAAGCCGGACAACCATTACAACCCTCAGCACCGCCCGTTCCGTTACAACGGCCACCGCCAGGGCAAGTTCCTCCAGGAGTCTGATCGGCAGATACATAAGTCGCATTTGACGCAGCCTTCGACGATGCCGCGGCCGCAGCGGGTTTCGGTGGAGCGGTTCGTGGAGGGTCCGCGGGGACAACATTCGGCGGCCTCTTGAGGCTTGTCGGGCGAGCAGCATTCCTGGCTTTCAAATAGAGTCCACAGGCATTACAAATCGTGGCGCCCTGGGGTGACCTCCTCCATAATGGTGTTCGAGTGGTTCCGCAGTTACTAACCCATGATGAGAAACGATAAGGCGACAAGATATCTGAATACTCACCTGCATACTTGGCCATGACTGCCACCTGGAGGAGGGCTCGCTTTCGCGCCACGCTCAGAGCCAGGACTTCGCTTGGACATGGGGCCTGAAGATGCGCTTGCCTTTGAACCAGGTGGGCTTCCGCTCACCCTTTGTCGCTGGCTGTATTCCTCTTGGCCCGTGGGAAGACGTGTTCGTTCCTGAGAAGATGAAGCCACACCCTCGTTCGGTTTCGAGGACATGGGCCTTGATGGCAAGGCAGTTCGCACCGCGCCCGCCTCGCGCTGATGGCTGTACAGCGCCGCTGGCTGGATCTCTTCGCTCATGCCCTTAGGTAGAGCCGATGTTGTCGAAGCGACCAAGATGACGGTGGCTCTGGGGTACGGCGAGTGGATATACCGAGGTGCCAAATGGAAGGATGTGTTGGAGGAGAGATGGATTGGTCAGTTATACAAGAGAACTGTATCATGCATCGGCGTCGATATCGAGTCGGCGCGAAGGTTACAATGGATGGTTGTACAGGATTTGGGGGGCAGAAAGGGCGGGCTTGATGATGAAAGAGAAGTTCTTTGGAGCGAGTCGTGGACGGCTGCAGCGGCTTTGTCAAGTGGTTGCAAGCCGGCCGACGAGGGAGGCGAATCCGGAGAGGTGCCGGGGCCGGGTGCCGCAACTACAGACAGAACAGGTTCCTTTGGGCAAGGAGAGAGCTAAATAAGGTATGACTACCTAGCCTCGGTGCCAGGTGTAAGCCAGGAGCCCAGGCAGGTACCTAGCAAGGGGCCTGGCGCAAGGCCAAAAGATATGTATCGCCGGGTTGCGAATTCGCCGGTGGGCAGACCAGTCGACAAAGGCGCCAGGGTACGGGGTACGTCGACTCGGAGGCAGATGACCCAGCCAGTAGCCCCCAATGGACGGATCGGTCAGTCAGTCAGGACTGGAACGAACAGGAGCCGACGTATTGGTCAGGCGACAGAGATGCCAGATAGCGACGCGACAGCAACCGGAGGGTCGGGGCCGACGTCAGGCCAGGGCGAGAGTCCACGTCGGGGGTCCAGAGCCGGGGGTGGGCTATTGGGAGATGATGTCGAGAGGGAAGACGAGGAGGAGGGGGAGAACAGAGGAAGGAAGAAACAAAGTCGATGGACGAAGGACGGATCGCCGACCAAGGAAGCGGGCGCGGGGATCAGTTAGGAGTAGTCAGAAGTTGGTAAGACAACAGGGCGGCGCAAACCGAAGGACGTCGAGAGGTTCGAAGGCGTGCTTGGCAGGTCAGTGGCAGGGCAGGGGAGGCCGTCGTCAATGAGCTCGCAGCACCACCAGGCTGGGACGGTGACGAAGACCAGGGGGTAGATGTGCGGTCCCAGATCGATCAACGCACACAGGCGGCGGACAAAGAACAGCGGTGGAGGGGACGTTGACCCCCGGGTGGGAGTGAGGTCAGAGCCAGAAGACGAGGTGGAAGAGGAGAGAGGTGAAGGAGGGGAGAATTCGCAACGGTGGACGAGGCGCAAGTCAGCAACGCAGACGACCAAGCAGCCGAAACAACAGACAGCATGGATTGGAAGAGTTGGAGGGCAAGGGAAGGTCAGGTTGAATGAGGATGAGCAGGATAAGGCGATTGATTGCAAGGTAGGATGGGGCTGGGGCTGGATTGTCTAGCTCCAGTCAGTGACAATAGGCGCGCCGTACTGCGCAAGGTAGATTAGTTATGGTGGATATGAGAGTGGACGTCGGCAGGTGCATGTGCATGACCTAATGGAACCAGGAGTTCGCACACGGAGTAGGCCTTGTGCTCTCTTCCCTCGCCCTTGTCGCAGACGAGAAAACGAGTCGCAGCCTGGGAGTGACGTGCGAAAGACGTTGCCAAAATGCTCTGTATTGCCTTTTCTGGTGGTGAGGCCTAGCATGATGCGACTACGCGGAGACGGGCCCCTCGAGCGTGGGATGACCGCCACGGTCTTCTCAGTCGGTGGGTTGGGGTTAAAACGACCGGTCCTCCTCTGGAGCCATCCATGGCCATTCATAGCACCATATTCTAGCGCCTCTTAGCTTCGACGACGTGCCGTTTCCGACAGCCTGGAGCCCACGAGCTGTCAAACCACCTTGGCGGCGACTTGCTTGCTTGTTGGTCGTACGCCAGACGCATCCCCAACTTGTCCCCTGTCCAGCGGCGTCTCGAGCCCTCCGGATCTTCACTCGACCGCCCACGGGGGGCATCGCAGCGCTCTCGCAGCAGCCTTCGGCGCGCCCAGGACCCTTTCGCAAGGTGCCGTCACAGGGGCCTCACAGGCCCTTAGATCCAAAAGTTAGCGGGCCCCCCTCTTCACCGCGGCTCTGTCAAATGGGCTCAGTCGCCCCTGAAATGCCTCGGATTACATTGCCCGCTTCCTGATTGGCCCAGCTCGTACGGAGAAATTCCTCAGGGCCACTTGACACCACTGCCCGGCTTTTGCGCAGGGGATCATCGCCAAGATCCAGTCGACGCTAGGCCGAGATCGGGCCCTCTTTTTCTTATCTGAGGTACGTACCTCGCTCCTGCGCCACAGTTCTCCGAACGCCAAACAATTGTCGGTGCTTCTGACGCGAGGCTGCCGGTAGCTTCAGCCCAAAGTGGGTGGGTTTTCGCGAATCGCAATCGTCACCGTTTTGAGCGTCAACCTCGCCATTCACGTCACCCACACCCGATTGGCGTCTTCAGAGACCATCGCGATACCCTCACCCGCAGAGGACAGCCTCTTGGATCCCCCATCATGACATCCGAACGCGGCAGCAGTCCCAACCGGGAGCCTACTCCAACCCTTCCCCTATCCTCGATCCCGCAGAAGCGCACCCTCGAAGAAGGCCGTCACAGCCCCGTCGTTCCCTCGCCATTGAACCCTGAGGTCAGGCCCTCCGAGTCTCTAGCCCCCGAAGATGCCGCTGCGCAAGCTGCCCGCTCCAAGTCGGCCCGTACAAAGAAGGACACGCTCAAGAAACGCGAGGCCAAGGGCGGTGACAGTGCCCGCGCAACTCCCGATCCAAGAGCAAAGGAGCCAAAGCAGAGCGAATCTAGTCCGCTACGCTACAAGCTTGCGCCTCCCAAGCCGTCCGACTTTGACCCCCCACGGGGGCCTGTCTTGACGGCACACCACGAAATCACAACGCCCAGCGGTGAAGTGGTCGAGTTTTTCGAGACATCTGATCAGTAAGTGTCGATCGCAATCAGCTCAATGCGCCCTAAGCTGACACAAAAAGTGTTTCCAACAAGAAGAACTTCCGCTACACGCATTGTATCGCCGACCCCCTCTTCCCATCCATGATCTACTATCGAGGCACCGAGCCGGAGCCTTTCGGGCCCCGCATGAGCTTCGAAGACTCTGCGGGGCACGTCTTCTTCGACAAGTCAGCGCGACAGGTCACAACTGATAAAGGGTTTCGCATGGCACGGGCGAATGTGGCCGTAAGAGAGGGTCGATGGTACTGGGAGTGCAAAATCACACAAGGAATAAGACCGCCCAAAGATGGCGAGTCCAAGCCAGAAGGCGGACGACATGTTCGAATGGGCTGGGCGAGGCGCGAGGCATCACTGGATGCGCCCGTGGGATTCGATGCCTACAGCTATGGCATCCGAGATGTCGCAGGAGAAAAAGTCCATATGTCGCGGCCCAAGGAATTCTTCCCCGAGGGAGAAGGCATCCGAGAAGGTGATGTCATTGGACTGGAGATTCAACTGCCGTCAGAACATCTTCATCGCAAGATCATGACTGGGCAGTACAACCCGCTAGTCGACCAGGCTGACGAGGAGCCTCCGCCCTCGGCTGAAGCACACAACATTGTGCGCGATCGCGTGCCCATCCGCTTCAAGGCGCACACCTATTTCGAAAAGATCGAATATCACACGACAAAGGAGCTGGAGGATCTCATGAACCCGGCTTCTACAAGTGTAAACAACCCCTCAGAAGCTCCCGGGCCTACCCATCCGACTCCGGGTCTCCGTACTCTTCCCAACTCGCGTATCCGAGTATACAAGAACGGTGTTCTCATGGGCACCCCCTTTGAGAACCTCCTCGGCTTCCTCCCTCCTGCGTCTCGCCCTATGCCTCAGGTCGGTGCCCGCGAAGGCCTCGACGACGGCATGCTGGGATACTACCCTGCCGTGAGTGTCTTTCGTGGCGGCGCCGTCGAGGTCAACTTTGGGCCAGACTTTTGGTACCCCCCAACCGACGACACCACAAACGGCGACGTGGATATGGTCTCGCCTTCCAACGCCAGGTTGACCAAGCTCCACGCCGTGTCGGAGCGTTATCGCGACCAGATCGTCGAGGATATCGTCTACGACATTATCGACGAGGTTGACTTCTGGTCGCAGGATGGTGGGGGTGCAACTGATCGCCAAGGCGTGAGCGCTAAGAGCGAAGCTGTCGCCATGGCGCCAGGACGAGAAGAGATCAAGGAGTTGGTCCAGGATGACTGAGACGGCTCGGCAGATTAACATTGCTGTCCATGGAAGCCCGCAAGGAGATACCGGGGTATATCATGATCGACTTTCACATCCTATTAAGTAAAGATACCCACTGTGGCAACGCAGAATCCAATTTGTAATTATCAAGATACTCATCACTAATGAAACCTGGTATCCTCTGCTCCATTGCCCAGCATCGGCCTTGTCATATCATCGATCGTCGTCATAACTTGTGTCGTAACATATTGCTCATTACCATGTAAAAGCACTCCAAACTCATAAGAACTCGCCTCGCACACTCATCAACGGGGAGCCGAATCACGTGGGACAGCTGGTTCAACAATAGCCGGTGACGGCTCCGATAATGGCGACACAGGCTCTCTGGTGGCCGCTGGGTTGGTGCTCGAGGTCGCGGTCTCTGGAGCAGGGAGCTGAGGGTCATCGGGAAGCTCCTCGATGCGCTCACTGCCGTCAATAGGAGTCTCAGTTTCGGACTTTTCGCGCTCAAGCCGGACCTCGCGGCCGCGCTTGTGGCAGTACCAGAGTACAAACATGAGCACTGGACGAATATTAGCAACTGAGATGTATGCGAGGATTCAGGGGTACTTACAGAATAGCGCAACGCTCCAGATGACGTTTGTGCCGATGAATGCGGGCCACCGCACCTTGAGCGCGTTGACAACGGCCTTGAGCATACTGACAATAGCACCAGGCTTCGTCACAAGTTCGGTCAAGTTCTGGGGCTTGAGCAGGTTCATAGCAGCCTCTTTGACGCCCTTTTCCGTCTCGGCCTTGTGGCCTTGGCTCTCGGCCGCAGCTGCGAGCAGCTCTGGCGCCAGAGACGACGTCAGCTTGTCTGGAAGCTGAGTGACGAGCTTCTGGAGGGACGAGGGCATCTTCTCGAAGCCGCGGTTGATGGCGCCGTCGCGGTCCTCGATGAGGCTTGCGAGATCGTTGTATGCCGTCGGCACACCGTTGGCAAGGTCCTTGAAGACCTGTGTGAAGCGTGACAGGAGCTCGGATGACTCGTTGGAAAGGGAGACGATCTTGTTGTTCTTGGCCTGGAGGTTCAAACGGTCGAGGACATTTCCGAGGTCCTTTGTCTCCTGTTCAGCTTCCTGGGTAGAAACGACATCCTCTGGCTTGAGCTCATCGCCCTGTTTCTTGTGTCTCGTGAATAGAGCTGTGAGACGGTTGGGATGCTTTTCATCCTTTTCCTTTTCTTTTTCTTTTTCTTTTTCTTTCTTCTCCTTCTCCTTCTCCTTCTCCTTCTTTTCCTTCTTCTCCTTCTCGTTCTTCTTCTTATCCTTCTCCTTCTCCTTCTCGTTCTTCTTCTTATCCTTCTCCTTCTCCTTCTTGCTCTTGGAATCCAGTTCCTTAACCGCCTCTAACTCGCTCTCAGAGGCTGACGACAGATCGATCTGGGGGGTCTTGATGCGTGGGGGCAAGGGTGGAGGCGGGCTGTCATCTTCGAGGATGCTTCGAAGCCAGGACTCGTCATCTTGGTCGAGAACCGGGCTTAGAGGAGGGGTATCGGAGCTGGGACGGTGTTCGGTGCTCTGCCTCTCTTGATGCTGACCAGATGCATCGTTTGCCTCGGTCTTGATCTCAGGCACAGGCGCATGGGTCTGCGCAGGTGTTTGATCGGCTGCAGGCCCCGCCTCCGTGGCATGTGCAGCCTCTTCTGCGGCCGCTTTCTCGGCCCTGTGCTTCTTGATCTTCTTGTATGAGAAGTATTCCAACATTGTGGTGGTATTGTCTTGGCTGTCGCGGGGTCGAAGTTGAGGTTTCGAGGAAGTGCTCGTGTCGCAGACGGTGCTTGGTGCTATTTAACAAGCAGAGGACAAAGAGGCCGCCGAGTCTAGACTAAAAGGCACTCTCGAGGGGCGAAGAGGTTCGCATAGGCGCGCGCTTGGGATGATTCGTCTTTGTTTCACTCGCATTCGTTGTACGCGAATCGACAGCTGAAGTGCTTGCACAGCCACATCACATGTGATGTCATGGATGGAAATCGTGGCTGCCGCCGAGCTCGCTCCCCTCTGACTTCAATCCCCTCCAGCAACCCCCACGCGACTAACGCTGCTTCATGATCGACACCCAACTGCCGACACTTTTCTGGAAGTTTTGCAAAATTGGAGACCTTCCATGGATGGATAAGCATAAGGTCCCATGTGTGGGTGGGGACTTGAGAGGTTTGCAACTTCGGCTAGAGGGCCAGGTACAGGCATGCCCCCGAACATTTCAGATTCCAATTGACCCTGGGTATCTCGAATAGCTAAGGAAAAGTGTGTCGGCAGTCTCAATCCGTGTCATAAATATTCTCTTCCTCCTCATCCTGTCCCTGGGGTTCGTCTGCTACGCCTCCTTCTTGGCGGATGATATCGTCAGCTAGCGTGCTTCGTCGCCAGCCGCCGCCTTTTCGCCGGCCTCTCTCGAACGCATCGGTGGATGTTACGGCTCGTTCGCCAGTGTACTTCTGGCCTGTCCACTCTCTGGAGCATTTGGGGCATCTTTGTTCCCGCCTTGTTCGCCAGAACGCTTCTTGGCAGACATCGTGTAACCGGAAATTGCACTCCAATCCGTTGCATCTTAGGCCGATTGTGACAATATCCTTGCATGCTTCGCAAAACTTGATCCGCTGCCATTCTCGTGAGTCGAGGTCTGGATCATTGTAGGTCTCAACAAGCCAGGGCCGCAGTTCAAGCAGCGCTCGGGGTGAGAAGGTGTAAAACCCCTCGGCACTCTTCTCAAACCAGCCTCCTTCAACCAAACTCGCTAGTACAGCCTCAACTTCGCTGTGTTTCAGGCCCCTGTCGGCTGGTGTCTGTGTTTGCGCATCTGCGTCGATTTCGGCCTCCTGTTGCCTCGGTCGTGCGCACTTGATCGCCTGCATTTCGGTGATGGCGAGCACTTCCATCCGCGGAGTGTTGAACTTGTCAAACATGGCATCAAAAACTCGCTTGATGAATGAGAGTTCGTCGGGGCTATAGGTCGTGGCGAGTTGAGTCTGCGGGTCGGAAGTGGTGTTGACCAGAGCATAGATGCGCCGTTTCGTCGTCTGGTGGATGGTGGTGCGAATTTCGTAGTCGAAGAGGGAAGCCGCTTCGGTTGCCTTGTCCATGTACTCTTGAAAGTGGTCTTCTGTGATCTGACCCGGTCGGATTTCATCTCCTTCGTCTTCGCCGCGGTCGGCGTTGAATATCGCAGCGAGGATAGGACGGGAATCCTCAAAGGTGATGGAACCCCGGGCTAGGATTGCCTGTAGGAATGCCCGGTTCCCATTGTTGAAGTTATAGTCGCTCATTCTCAACGCCTACTATTTTCGGTGCGCGCTGGGGTCTCTGGGCTCTGAGAGTGTGTGTTGAGAATTGCGCAGAACAAAGGAAGTTGCGATAGGCTTGGATTTAGCTGGGAGACGCGTTTCACGCGTTGCTGCGAGGGTTTAATTAAGTGCATGCATCGCCTCGTGTGGCTGTGGTGGCTGGTAGTATCTGAGAGCAGTCAACACTCTCCGGACACCTTCGTCTTACTGTTATTTTTTGGATTGTTATGCGTTGCCCTATCGTAGAATGTGAATTCAGCTCTCTGTAGTTGAATAATTGCCTGCAGTACTTGATATACTCATTGCAACCTCGGCGTAAGTGACGTGGTTTCAAGCCAGTCTCGAAACGACCCAGTCACCTACATCCTCTACAGTAATTGCAAGCGTCCGGCAGATTCACCAAAACAGGTCATAAAATATACATGCAAGGTAGCATACAAAAGAGAATGAAGCACGTATATGAGATTAGCTCAAGATGTAATTAAAAATGTTCCTACATAAGAAGTCTGTTTAATAGAGAATTCGCGTCGCAGTGTAGGGTAGTCTGGACCTTGAATGCTGACTCAGCTGAAGCATGATTGGCGACCAAGAGCTTTGAGCATCAACTCAAGAACCCTTTCATCACTCAACACATGCGGATAGCTTTTTCATAGGCGACAGTCCCTCAAAGTGTACTCGGCTGGCCGGCATAGGAGATCTCATCGGGGGATAAGCGGCATTGAGTGACTCAGTCGTTGCGCCAGCCCGACCAAGTGGTCTTCTGCAACCTAGCCACGCGTCGAAGACGTGGTGATATAGATGTTGATCAGAGAGGTGCGACATCTGCCAAACACGTGACGAAAAGAGCACCACCCGCGTGTTTTTGAAGAAAGAAGGAATATCTAGCCCATCTCCCAACAAGCGTCATTCAGTGAGCAAACCGGGCGACCATCGAGGTGGCTTCGCCCCCCTGAGAACTGGGTCCCACGCGCATCTCAGAGCTGGGTTGCTCGAGCCCAGTATACGGCCAATCTAACACCTTCTGAGCACTCGATAACACCGAAACACGAGGAAAAAATGGCCACGACAGACCTGAAGGAGTTCGACGTCATCCGGGTGGCCAGGACTGATGGCGCAGATACTGGCCCTGGATATTGGCCGGTGACAGCTCCACCTACGGTCACCTCCAAGAAGACAAAGGACGCGACAACAGCAGAAAAGACCCCAAGAACCAAACCTCAGATGATTCGGCTGGCGGAGGATGACCCGAGATTTGTCGAGTGGAGAGTCAAGCTGGGCATTCTGTTGAAACAGGAACTGTGTCCCAACCCCGATGGTAAGCCTCACCCATCAGCATCATCGCCCATATCTAACAGCGACTATAGAAGGTAACCCGTGGCTGGTGCATTTCCCACGGGGATATTGGTTGTACGAGAAATCGAAGCATCTCTGGGTATCAGGCTACCCTATCAAGGCGAAGCTATTCAAGAGCCCACAGGAGTTTGCTGTCCACTTGATATGGCTCCTCTCAACCTCGATGGACTACCGAGACTGCTGCTGCGCACACTGCAACGCATCCAACCTGACCAAGGGCGGAGCGGCTACAGACGAGCTCATCATCACCCATGAACCTCCCAAGGTTGAGAAGATACCGCCCAAAGTGACGCCGGTGCCTCTACCCCCGATGCCTGGACGGCCGCCCCAAAAGCCAAACAATGCTGGGTCACGGCAGTCATCTGTTCAGCCAACGCCAACAACAACGGCTCAGAACTCACCAGCACCTCCCGCTACAGCAGCCCATCAGTCGCCAGCTCAAACCCAGCCCCAGGTCCAACTACAACCACAACCACAGCCCATCCAACCTCAACCACAGATCCAGCCGCAACCACCACAGCAACAGCAGCAACAACCTCAGCAGCAGCAACAGCAGCAGCAGCCTCAACCTCAGCCACAGCCTCAGCTTCAACCTCAACCACAAGTTCAGGCTCAGGCACAGGCTCAGCCTTCCCCCCAAGGGCAGCCCCAGCCTATCCAATGGGCACTCAAGTCAGCTGTGCTCTTCCGTGCGGGAGAACTGGTCTGGTATCAGAATGGAAACACATGGCGTCTCGGCGTCATAGCCACGTCTGCGAACGGGCGCCACGAGGTGATGCCGATCGGACATGGCCTCGTCCAGCAGAACAACGTGACCAAGACTGACGGCGACATGCGGCCATTCTACGCCTTTACAGTCCCACCAGTCACCCTGCCTGAGCTCAAAGACAAGGAGTTTGACGGCGTTCCATGGGAACCATTACTAAAAGGGGCGGCGGATGGTAACAGACGAGAGATGATTGCCCTCGATGCCTCCAAGATGGCCGCCGTCAAGATTGATTACTCCTACTCCCTCTGGTCTCCGCTGTCAGAGGACCCCAACAGTAAGCCTGTGACCTACTACGGCTGCTTCTTCGGAGCAGAGCGGGTCGAGATCGGCGACGCGATGCGGCTGAGATCACTCCCGCCGGAGCTTAATGTGCCTGCCGAGACGGGCGTGCTCGGCTTGCGATTCATCTTCACAACAAAGGACTTTCCCGGCAACGTCTTCTTCCGCGGGCACATCTACCAGCTCGTGTCGGAGGATAAGCCCAACACTGTGCGCGACGAGCACCTCCCCATCGCGCTGCGGCTCGAGAGCCAGTGGCGCCACTCTGTCGGAGCGCAGCGCTGGCGCTACGCGCTCGTCAAGGAGAACGTCGTGTTCAAGGAGCAGTCCATCCGGGGTCGCTTCTACCCGACGCAGCGCCTCATGCCCATCCTCAACCCGGCCGAGTTCCGTGACGCCGTGTCCAAGGGCCGGGTGGATGACCTGTACGCGCACCTGAACAACCGCATGGATGGCGCCGGGAGATATCTCGGTCGCAAAGTGAACCGCATCGGTACCCTGGGAGCGTCGGTGACACATACGGCTAGGCTCAACATGGAGCCGTTTATCAGGGAAGAGCTTAACGAGAAGGCTATCGAATGATGATCCATGGAACTCTGGGCATGTATTCCAGAAGCGTCACGTTTGCAGGGGGAGATGAGTGACAAGGGAGCCATGGAAGCGGCAGGTTAGGAGTCATGTTATTAATGTATTGTAGCTGATATCTTGCTACCTAGTAGATAGAACATCAAGCGAGAGTAGCAAGGTATCATTGAATCAACCAGCAATCGTCTATGTATGACATCTCGTAGCTGCGACACCCAAGTAAAGAGCACCCGCATACAGAATATCTTGGCACACCATTCTCAACAACCAGAAACACCCGTCTCCCCCCCCTTTGGTTCCCTCTTCTTCAAACCCACACACACAAGCGCACAATCTCCGAATCCTCCCAAGCGACCTCGTAACGTGAATCAAAAACAGGTC
>SSHR01001942.1:0-17339 GCA_006518225.1 Fusarium neocosmosporiellum
CCCCCCCCCCCCCCCCCCCCCCAAGTGTCGAAACTCTCATTGCGCGTGGCGGCTCAGGCGGATCATCTCCTCGCGATGTTGCCCAAGACAGTTCATTGCTTGTGTGTATGGCAGCCACTGCCCAGCAGGTTGACGCAATCCTGTTCGACAGGGTTTCTGGGGCACTTGAAGGTAAGAAAGTCTTTCAAACGTCCTCAGATCAGTCTTGAGTTGAATTACCACGCAAGTAGCAGATGCTGATGGAATGGAATGAAGCCTTCTTCAGGCTTGCCACCAGGCGCCACAGTGATTCTGTGTTCGACTGTTCCCCCGAGCTACTTTGACACGTTGACATCTCGCATCGACCAGCTCGGCCGTTCAGATATACACATCATCGACGCTCCTGTATCGGGCGGCACCTTCATAGCCGCAAACGGAACTCTGACGATCTTTGCCGCTGGGTCGGACAAGGCGCTAGCTGGTGCAGAAGAGCTTTTGCGAGACATGCCCGAGGCGCTCTATGTTATACCGGGTGGGCTTGGTGCTGGCAGCAAGGTCAAAATGATCAACCAACTGCTCGTGGGAACGCACATTGCCGCAACTGCTGAGGCGTTTGCGCTGGCCTCCAGAGCTGATCTGGACAAACAAAAGATATACGAAATCATCAGATACACGGCTGGAAGCTCCCGGGCTTGGGATAACCGAGTGCCGCGCATGGTTGACCAAGCTTGGAAGCCCTTGCCTGCGTTGAACATATTTGTCAAAGGCATGGTGAGCCCGCCCACGCCATATCCACCGGTTAGCGTTCAGGCGCGGTTGGCTCGCCACTAACCCAGCGCCCAGGGAATTGTCATGTCAACCGGTCGAGACGTGCGTTTCCCATTGCTTCTATCATCTGTGGCCGAACAGCTGTACATATCGGGATCTTCCCAAGGATACGGCCTGCAAGATGACGCTGGACTTGTGCGGCTCTTCCTCCGGGGATCAACGGATTGCACGCCTTTGGCAAAGAGGACCGGCGAGATAACACCGGAAAAGTCCGTCTCCTCACTGTCAAAAGATCCTGTCGTAGCTTTTATCGGCCAAGACTCTGCTTCCCGGGACATGGTATCATCTCTAATGCAGGACGGCATGACGGTAAAATACTTTGACAGTGAAAACGGACCCTTACTGAACTGGGCTGCCACTAGCCCAGAGCCCAGGCTCTCGACTGCGGGGGTCATCCGCAGATGCAGCCAAATGTGCGGACGTGTTGCTGCTGGGTGTGGATGGTGAAAACGCCATCGAGCAGATTCTGTTCGAAACAGGGCTTGTTGCCTCCCTGAACGATGGAGCTTCAATCATTCTCACCTCCCCTGTCTCCCCATGTTTCGTAAGGAACCTACAACAGAAGCTTTCTGTATTGGCTCGTGGCTTTGGTCTCGTGGATGTACAAACAAGCAGAGGCTCGGTCCAGGGAGGCAAATCGAGACTGACAGTAAGTACCAGGGTATGCGGTGAAGGTTGGAACTCGGACAACTGCTGATCTATGCATCTGGATGTTCTGGTCTGGCGAAGCCGCGACACTTTCCCGCGCCAGCAGAGTGCTTCGTTCGTTATCAAAGTTGGCGGAGCACGTCTTCCCTGTCTCTGGCGGTCTTGGTGCGGCCTCGGTTGTGAAGCTCGTGGACCAGACTCTAGCAGCTATCCACCTTGCTACGGCCACAGAGGCGCTTAGCTTTACTAGACACCTGGGGCTTGATCCGGGGCGCATTCATCCTCTTCTGGTCAACGCTGTAGCTTGGAGCTGGCAGTTTGAGAACCGAGGACTCGAGGCCCTGGAGACGGAAGGCTCGTCGGGTCTCGATCGATCGTCTTTTATCGAGGACCTAGAGGTGGTTCAGGCAGAAGCCAAGGAGATGATGTTCTGGCTGCCAGTCGCATCCAGTGCCTACACGTCAATAGTGGCGAAAGCTACCAGACGTTCCAAGGTTTAAATGCGCTAAATCAGAACCAGTGATAACTTGAGTCCATATAGAAAATATCCACAAAGCTTAGCCACATAAAACTAAACTCGCATAAACTTAGCCTGACGAGTCTGATGGAAAAAGGTGTTATCCATGTGCAGAAGTTGGTAGAATGGCAAATGGATGTATGTGGCTCAATGGGTAAAGCTAATGCCGCCTTGTTATAGTGAAAGAAACAATGTATTGCAAAGGTCTTGGGACAAAAAGATATGCTGCCTCCTTTTACTGCCATAAAGCACTGATAATGACCCGGCCCCCGAGCCACTCTGAGTTTGTTCTTACCGACGCCCGCCCAGGATACAACCAGTGTGGAACATGCTGCATGGACCTTCTCGGAGGTTGAGAGTGTGCAACATTAGGTGTAGTCAGAAGAGATTGAATTAAAGCTGCTNNAGGCAGCAGGCTGTTGCCTGCGATCTGGCGTTCACGCTGACCATGAAGCTATTCACGATGGTCGTGATCCTTGCCCCACTTCTAACAGACCTTGCGGTCCTCCGTGTTCAACGCTATTTCTCGATGTGGACTAGGTCAAGCCGCCATGGTGTGGCTGTCATATCCGGTGGTCGCCAAGTTCTATGGCAGACACTAGAGAAGCTGGCATTCGGCACTGAGTGAGTATCGGACAGGTGGTGTTTTGCCCCACACAGAATAAGTCTAATTCGGGAAGAACTGACTCGATAGCAGATTGTACACGGCGTTGGCGGTGTCTGCTCCAAATGCTTCGTAGACAGAATTGTCGTCCATCATCATGGGGTAGTCCTCGGTCAACTCTGGTGGCCCCTGGCCATCCATGCGTTCTGCATATGGGCCTGAGTGCCACGGGACTGGCATAGGCTGGGCACTCCCGTCCTGCATATTCGGGGGGGTAGAAAGGAGACTAGGGGGCAAAGGCTGCTCAGCTGCCCCGTACTGGTTCTGTGGCGCAACCGTCGACCATCCCCAGGCATAGGGCGCAGAGCCGGCCACGGCATGATGCTGGGCTGCAGGGTTCTGAGAAGAGGCGTTGGCGATGGGCTCACTGTTGCCATCCCCAGGAATGTCGGTCCGCCAGGCTGCTTTCGTCCTGTCCAGCATCTTGGCTAGTCCCGCAGCGATATGCTTCAGGACATGCCGATCCGACGTTACTGCACTCTTCAGGAGCGTCACCATCCTCTCCAGAAGCCCCCACACGTACCTACGGTCAGCATTCAGACCCATGAAGCGATTCCATTTGGTCATGGCTTTCATGAGGAACACGCAGGCCACGGTGATCATGGTGTGGACATAGAGCGGCGTCCCGACAAGGGCTCTCCTGAGGTCCTCCTCCTCTAGCACGAACGAAAGGATCGTTTCGGCGTTCAGAACTGCCATGTTGATGAGTTCCTTGCGTTGAGTGGAGATACGGCCCGAGGCTGGCACGCCTCGAACGGCAAGCGAGTTAGTCTGAAGCTTAGCAAAGTACGAGTAGAGAATCACGCCCTTGTTAGTAAAGGTGCCGATGAACGGGCTCGGGGGTTGACGGGGAAACCACCGCATACGCCACTGGTCTATCTCGAGATTGTAAGCTCGCAGAGTGTCCAGGTCTGACTCCAGCAGCATCGCCGCAGCAACGTCGCCATCGCCGGCCGAGGAGAAGTGCACGCTGGAGTCGGGACCGCCAGCAGGAGCATTTGCCCCAGGAAAGCCCGCAGTGCCCTCTGGGCGCTGATGACTGGCCGTAGCGCGAACACGTAGCTCCGAAAACTGGTCATAAAGCCTGGTTAGGATCTGCATTAGGTTGACCTGGCTTAGTATGCGAGTGTCGAGAGACCCGGCCAGGGGGCTGGAGTAGAATAGCTCATGCTCCCGGATCTGCAAGCTCTCTGCAATCATAGGCGGTCGGCCATAGGCAATGCTGAAATGATGATCACAGACATAGAGCATGTACCAGAGTCGGGCCTTCAGAAAGCTTTCTCGGTCTCCTTCAAGCGCTCGGACAAAGCATGAGGACTGGTGGATGTTTAGCTCGGTTGCAATCCGGATGGCATGACCAGATAGCTTCCAAGAGACGTCGGAAAGCCAGAACGCGGCGATGCAGAGCCCGCGGACTTCGTCAACGGAATGATAGCGCGAGAACATGGAAGAGGAGATGAGGTGCAGAAACTCTCTGTAGCACGCATCGAATGTTTCTGCAGATGTTGGAATGTGCAATGCAGTAACCTTGGTTGTTAAACGATTAGCCTCAGAAGATGGTTTGCATGCCGGAAACGTACGGTCAGAATAGTAGCGGTAAGTAACTCAGACGACTGCCGGACCGAGTTGAAGGATGGATGTGTCTGTTCGAGGCCGACCCAGAGATAGTGGTTGAGCGTGGCGTGGAAACTATACATAAACCTCCGTAAGCCTCTCCACTTTCGTCCTCACACATTGAGCTCAGCCAGCAACTCACACATTGTACAGCTCTTCAGCCTCGTGCTCAGATATCACACCCCGTGATATGAAGTCGTCGAGCTGCCCAGGAGCATCCTCGGCAGGTTTTGTCGTCTTGGCCTTGTTGCTCCGGATGTTGCGAAGCCTGGTGACCTCGTAGAGACTCCCCATCGGCTCTTCCAACGTCACCGGCCCAGCCATCTCTCCCTGACCCTGTTCCGAATGGCCATCAACCGAATTTTCTCGCGTCATTGCCATGTTGGTATTGTCCAGCCGCGTGGAAGATAGTCCCATCGGGCTAATGCCTGTGAGCTGACTTGGAGTACCTTGCATCGTTGCACCTCGTTGATTGTCGCTGGATGCGAATGAGAGTGGCGCGGATGGCTCCTGTTCCGTACCATGTGCATTGGAAAGCAGCGCCAATCGAGAGGTGAGCATTTCTAATGAGTTCTTCACCTGTCGTAACTCGTCTTGGATCGAGTCGACCGTTGCGCTATACGTGTCAGAAGTAAGTCTATTAACTTGGCCAGATCTCATGAACTGACTGCTTGATATCCAACACATCCTCCCGTATGAGATCAATCTTTTGTCTAGTAATATGTTAGTAGCGGTTAAGGCTCTCGTTTTTCAGCATCCTCTCACTCTATTCCAAGGCTGCTTCCGTCATCCTCCGTGTTGTTGAAAAGGGCTTGGAAGGTCCGTGTTACCAGGCAGTCGAGGTTCCGTCGTTGGCAACTTCGGCACTTCGTGTCTCCTGGGGAGATTTCGCATTTGATCTTGAGCTTCTTACACTCGGTACCTCAATCGGGCATCAGTTCATAGGGCAGCTCATCACAAGCATCGAGGAGCTCACAAGCTTTGGCTTTCCGCCCCCTTGTCCCGCTAGTCCTGGACTCAGGCACCATCGTATTTGATGTACTCGGGGGATCCTGCTGCCCCGCCACGGCTATTGATGGCATGGAGGTGTTTCCGAGAAGTTCGCCACCGCCTTGGTGCGAAGCGTCATCGGTTGTGGGATTGGAATCCATGGATGCCATGTGATGATGTTGAGGCCGGCCGATGCCTGCAGCGGGTCTCTAACCAGGTCTTTCAGTGCCTCGAGTAGAGGCGGCATTCAATGGATATTGTTTGAGCGACCCGTGAGCGGAACCGCAAGTCTGGGGCCAGTCCTTTCGGTTCAAGGTTTCACTAGCGGATTAACCATCTTCCGCTCATGAAGCGCCCATGCAGCCAGACAGGAGCCACCTTGGCCAAACCAAAGGCAGAATCATGTTGCTGAATACCATTGTGTGTGAATGTCAGACCTGAGACCACTGGGGGAAAATGCCTTCGTAACGAATGCATCGACAGACTGACTAACCTTGCATAAGGATCTAACACGCAGATGTGACACTCTGAACTACATATGCTCGCAGTAGTGGCCTGCGAGACCCAATTCAAATTATGTTAGTGTCCCCAAAGTCAAGCATGGGATAGAACGTCGTGATCGATGTTGTTCATGACTTATATGAGATTCTGTCAGAGAGCACAGTCAGTCGTTGTTATCCAGTCCAATCCAGCATGGCCAGCGGGCTGGGTGGGCATTAGTTGCTGAGTGGAGTGATCTATCTTCTAATGCGCAGCTCGCTCCTCGGCTATCCATGAACCTTCTATAGAAGCATAGGAAGTTTCTGTCGGCATTGACGGACCCGGTTTCTCGAAAAATGCCATTTTGGCAGTCGACTGGGTTTTCTCAGGAAGATTGGCGTATTAGAATGTGTGCGGCTTCAAAGTATGACTGCGTGGCAGATCCGGGTGATGGATCGAAGGCGTTGCCCAAAGCTTCAGAGGCTGAGGACACGCTTCAGGCATTAGAGTCACGAGCATTGGATTACCCGGCCCATGATCCTAGAATGCGACGACAGGCTCAAAGTCCGGGGCTCCGCGATGCTGCACCAAGAATGTCTGGGGCCATGGCAAGGGGTTGAATGGCACGGCGACTTCCTGGCTCTGTTCCCCGCGATCAGGGACGGCGGTTGCAAAGGCTAGCATGGCGCTGACACGTCTGGAACCCTGGATACGGCCCCGCTCACTTGGGCGGAGGGGGTTGGAAGATGGTGGGGATGCGGAAAACCCTAGTCCGGGAAATCAGCGCTTCGCCGAAGCGGCCGAGCCTAATGCGATGTTCTCAGGGAGGGGAAACGCAAAGTCTTCCAAATTCCAGAGCGCGTCCGCGTCAGGCACCAGCCACGTTACAGTATCATGACATCATTTCTTTCGACCAAGAAAATAGCGCAATTCAGGTAGGTTTATTTCTTGTAGCAACATTGGACCAGCCATCATCGGGAGAAGCTGTGTGACATAACCAGCCTTGGAAATCTCTTGCGCTTGCTCAGGTAGATTTCACCTTGTTTGAGCAGTCGACTTATTTGTCTGCCGGTATTCGTTCGGTATACCAGATAAAGATTTGTAAGAATTAATCCTAACACGATATGAGCCTTCATAGAGCTAAGCCCGCAAAGTTCTTATGCTCAACCCAGCTACGATTAAATACGTTGATGGGCCGTTGAGTTTAGGAACTCCTGCCTTGACACTGGTGTGTTTTGAAGGGCAGCTGTGGAGGCTCACCAATGGGGTCTACGTCCAGGGCTTTGAACGATACATTGAGGGCTGGTTTAGTATGTGTACAGCAAACTTTGCTATATTATCGGGCTCGAGAGGCCTGCGACGTGTTGGTTCAGCCTCAATCGAGAACAGCATGTGTTTTGGGTGCTGATAATGTACTGAAAGCCTTCGAAGAATGAATCATACATCTCCGTATGTCCAACGCGCTGGGCATGGAACGACAGGCCTCCTGGTAAGCCTTGCTGGCGTGAGAGACAACTTCGCCTGGGAAATGAGGTTCTTCTGAGCCGATGATGGGCGTGATGTTGAGGATCGTTCCTTGACTCGGTGTTCTCGCGGCCAATAACCGGCTGAGCAAGGTAATGTCAGCCTAACATCGAGTTATCCAATGAATACGCCTTTCATTGGGAAGGAATACGAGGTATTAAAATTCTGGCTGTGGATGTGGCCGTGCTCTGCAACAACTGCTTTTGTGTCGTCTACCAGTTCGTAGCCATCGGTTTCAACAGCCCTAAATATATTTTTCTGCCCTTGAGAAGACCAAGGTAGCCTGTTCGCGATCGCCTCGAGTTTGTCCTGGGGAATCAAGCAAGGCGTGGAGCGCGCAACAACTGGTCCCAAGAAAGTCACTTACCCTGGAGCAGGTTGCCTCCCTTCTGTAGCCATTCTATCGGGAATGGTATCGCCTATCACGCGCCGGTCTATCGTTTCTTTTTAGTATGCATACAAACAGCTTCCAGCATAGGACTGACCGCCTACCACAAGCGCGTCTTGGCCTAGATACATGTGACTCTGCTGGATTCTAGTCAATACCTAACAACAGCCCAATCGTGGAAAAGGTTGTGTAAAACAAACATAGCAAGTCAAATTTAATTGTCTGCGAGTCAGCAACGCCTAACATTTAGAACGGCCGACGTGATGCGTGGTTATAAAACTCGTAAAAGAAATAGCTAGGGCCGCACTAGACGGGGAGATAATGACAAACGCAGCCAAATACCGGGTTTTCCGGCTTCCACTGAGCCTTCAACCAGCGTCATAGCCTGCAATGATGAGTTGCATCTGCCAGTACCGCCGAATCCTACCCGACGATATCGTAAGCACCTATGAATGAGAGCCAGATAGGGCTCCTTTGATGTTAATGTTATTACATCTTCAGCGTGATAACGGAACGGCCATGCACATGGCATGGCCCCTGCATGTATGACATAGCCATGAAGGCACGGGCTTGAAGACTGCAGGTGGGCACAGGTGAGTGATCAGCTATCAGGGCCAAATCTTCCAGTCCTAGAATCGTATTCGTCATGGCATCAATGCTACAAGAGGAACGGGCGATCTGGACTAGAGCAGCCGCGGCTGGCCTCAATGGATTTTATAGTCGAAGATCCTACAGTCAGTTGAGAGCATAGCATCACGAATTGCTCATATGGTCTGCTCTGAGGTCCCTTGGGAGTTGAACAGGTCACTTTCAATGTATCCTTCTTGGCTCGAGTGACTTTACAAGTACTATGCAAATCTTACGCTGCCTTCCAATGCTTGCTCGCGAGCTCACGAACATCCTCTACCAAACCCACAGGGTGCTCCAGGGCTGCGAAGTGGCCTCCGTCGTCGCGTTCTGAACACCAATTAGTCTTGCGTCGTGGGCATAATTGATTCCATCATACTAACCTTTATAGAAAACAAGATTGCCCGTTCTCTCCACCGCTCGCTTAGAGGATGGTTCAGTATCCCAGAAGAAGGACGTGTATCCGAATGGGATAGTAATGCGGTTCTCCGGCCTCATGTTATACTCAGCAAACTTGTGATGTCTTTCATTCTCGTAATAGGTCAGCATCGATGGCATAGTGCAACCCGTTAGGTAGTACAGCGTCGTTGTTGTCAGAATTGCCTTTGTCCAGAAAGGCTGCTGTTGCTTCCTTGGGTCCGCCGCTTCGTTGTACTTCTCACCAACCCACATCAGGATGCCGATGGGATTGTCATGCAAAGCAATGCCGATCGTATGCGGCTAGCACGAAGAGGTCAGTGACTGCTCCGATGCGCGTAGAAACGAAGAATCAGAACAGTAAAATAAAAATTGTAAGGGCTTCTTCAACTTGACATACCCGTGTGCGCATACAGACGGCATAGCCAATGTGGTTTTCCACCCAGTCTTCGACGCGCGCGTTGACGGCCTTCTCCCGCTCGGTGTACTCAACGCCGGGCGGCAGCGGGCTGGGCGCGAAGTTGCAATGCAGCAGCTTGCAAGAATCCGTGTACTTGCTTCCCAGCTCGCGGCCAACGAAGTGACCCCAGTCACCGCACTGCACCATGTACTGGCTGTAGCCAAGCCTCTTCATGAGGACGTCGAAAACCCGTGCGTTATCTTTGAGTGTCCAGCCGGATCGCGGAGGCCACGAGGACCAGCAGAAGCCCGGCATGCTCGGCACAACTACGTGGAACGCGGGTGCGTTGGCGTCTTCGGGGTGCGAAAGTGGCTCCCAGACTTGACTGAACTCCCAGAAGGAGCCAGGCCAACCGTGAATGAGCAGCAGAGGGATTGCGTCCTGCTTCTCGGCGCGCGCGTGAAGGAAGTGAATGTCTATATCCTCGATCTGGGTCATGTAGTTTGGGAAACGGTTGATTTCCTCTTGCACGACGAACCAGTCGTAGTCATCGCGCCAAGATTCGTAGAGGCCAGCAGCCCATTCGTATGTTGGACCTACAGTCAAGCCAGGAGCAGTCAGCACGAGATCGATCGGCGCCCCAGTGGATTTCCATCGGTTCGACACGTACCGTATTTGGTTCCAGCATCGGGGACAATCGGTCGACCGGGAAGCCTCGTATCCTTCAACTTGGCTTGCAGACGATCGATCTCGGACTTGGGAACGTCGATCTTAAACGGTCGCACCTCGGCGGGAGACATGTTGGGCATACAGGGAATTGAGAATTCGTCGAGTCAGCAGGCGTGATCTGAAGGTCCCGGCACTGGTGAGCGGTGGAACGCAAGTTGGATGATGGTAAGGATGGCTATTTAAGCGAATGAAATCGCGTTGACATGCCCCGGAGCCGGTCAGGAGACCATGGGTCTTTCCAAAAGCGGTAGGCAGAACCACCAGAAGGCTACACCATGCATCTAATTGCAGTGAAGTGTGAGATTTGACAGGAAAAGGCGAAAAGGTGTCAATGGCTTCCTCGTCGGGTGAAACAGAGCGCCGCAGACCCAAGATTATGTAAGCCTGCGTAAGACCCCAGCCGGAGCTGTCGGTGAAAACGCCGAAATCCCGGTGGCTATCACGTAACAGTGCGGGAGAAACCATTACAAAGGGAAAGCCAGCAATATGTCGCTATCGGAATTACCTACTCCTTACAAAAGAAAGACGTTGTAGCCCATGTAAATAAGCTGTTACGATAAGTACCAGCCCACTGCGCCCTTTCACTGAGTGCCAGATAGTCATCCTCCAGGTCCACCCGATTGCTGTCGGTCCCGCTGCTTATCCCCTGCCTTGTTCGCCACTCGTCGTCTCTGATTACTTCCGTACCGTTTGAATACCTTGTTCGCTGCCCAACACTGCATCCTCGAATCCCGTCTTCACCGTCACCATGAACACGCTCTTTCAGAAGGGTGCGATCGCAGTCATTACCGGTGGCGCCTCGGGTATCGGTCGAGCCCTGGCCGAAAGATGCTGCGAGGTGGGGATGCGTGTCATTGTTGGCGATCGAAACTCCAAAGCTCTGAAGACGCTCGAAGATAGATGGCCTGGGAAATTGAAGACATTGGAGATGGATGTCGGGCAACCTGAGGGCTGGGCATGCCTGAAGGACATGATCGAGAACCTCCAGTCGGGTGCGTATCTGGATCCCCGTTGATAGTGCGAATGAACGCTGCAGAAAACACATGGTTGACACGTCGACAGGAGACGTCTCTCTCCTGGTACTCAACGCAGGTGTAAAGCCCGAGTCGTCAAACGACAATCTGTCATCGTTTCGGAAAACCTTCCATACGAATGTGGACGGTGTGGTGGCGGGCCTCGAATGCCTCCTGCCAAGCATCCAAGCCAATGCCGCCCGGGGAAGACGTTCAGCCATCGTCATTACCGGATCGAAGCAGGGCATCACCAACCCGCCGGGGTATCCCGCCTATAACGCGTCCAAGGCAGCGGTGAAGGTGATTGCGGAGCAACTACATTTTGACTCGAGAAATACCGAAAACTTGTCCGTCCACCTCTTGGTTCCGGGATGGACTCACACTGGGATGAATGGCCGCCAGGACGGGGACGACAACTCTACGAAGCCTCAAGGAGCGTGGTGGCCGGAACAGGTAGTCGAGTATCTGGAGAAAAGCATGAAAGAAGGCTATTTCTGGGTGTTGTGCCCCGACAACGAGGTGACTGAAGGTCTGGATAAGAAGCGTATGCAGTGGATGTTGGGCGATGTATTGGAGCAACGGCCGCCACTGAGCAGGTGGAGAAGCGAGTGGAAAGTTGCAGCAGAAGAATTCTGTAACTAAGCTGTGCCATATCATGACGACGTAGTGCATGCCTTGTAGTTACAGCTGGACAATAGGCAATGGAGGAAGGTTAAATTGTGAATAATACCAATACTAGAGGTGCTGGTTTGCACTTGGAGAGCAAGATCTGAGGAAACAAACGAACTTCGTAAAGGATTCCTTAATGGCATTCAAGGTACACACAAAGACCACTCATTAGATATGCATGTTGTTTGCAGTGTTCCTGACCTGTATCCTTGCTGCACCAATGCTTTCATGTTCGCGGACCAATTTTCATTTCTTTTTACACGGGAACTTGTTCGACTAAAACTCCGAGCCAATAACCCCGGAGTGAAGAGGGAGTCGATCCCGCATGACCTGTTTCTTTTACGCTTGCAGTATCATTAGAGGGGTTACACAGGGCCATCCAGAATTATCGACTAGCAGATAAAGTTAAACAGGAGTGTATAAAGTATAGTAAACCAATTCCCTATCTAATCAACGACATCCAGGCTCCTTTACCAAGCGTTCGATGCTTGGTGTCTTATCTTAATAATTCTGGGCTCTTTTGACTCCATTCAAAGCACGCCGTGTTATGATAGCACAACCATCTGCTACGTAGCTGTGTTACGCCACGCCAAGCCGCTCGTCGTAGACTTCTAATCCGTGGCAGAGGAACCATACGTGCCCTCCTCCACCGAGGCAGTTATCTTCTCATCTTCGACGGGTCGCGCAGAGCTTGCGGCGTCGACGAAAAGATGGTCAATCTCTTCCAAGGATAGATTACTGGTCTCGGGGTAGAAGAAGTAAATGATGGGGACGAATGCATACTTGAGGGGATGCCATTAGCGCCCTGTACAGCCAACAAGCTATCATAGCATAACTTACGGCAATGACCATGAAAATGAGGTAACTTTTCCATCCTATTCGGTTGATGATGATTGGAGATATCATTACGACAATAAAGTTCTAGAAATCTTTAGTACTTGTGCTTCGGTCAACGTCAAAGCCTTACCCAAAGCCATTCGCAAGAAATAGCCAGGGCCGAACCCCGGATTCTAGCATGCAAAGGCAAGATCTCTGGGACATAAACCCATGGGGCGCAGTTGATAGTCAGGCCGAATACCAGCATGAACTAGTTTGGGATATGGTCAGCAGGCCTCTCAAACTCTGGCACTAAAAGAGTCTCGCCTCACAAGAAAGAAGAATGCCACGGCAGCTGACGCGGTAGACTGGTTTCCTTCGAAGCTCAGCAAAATAGCGATCATCATCATAGAGAATCCCAGCCCGAAACTACCCCAAAGCATAGTCTTTCTACGACCCATTTTGTCGAGAGCAAAGGTAGGAAGTAAAGAACCGAGCATAAACACGATTTGAACGCTGTCGTAGTAAGCAAAAGCTGAATGAGTGACAGGAAGTATTGGAGTACGAACCAGCCGGCAACGATTTGAGCTGTCGAGGGGTCCATGCCCACATTGATGGTTAGAGCCGCTTAGTCAATCATTAGCTGGGCAGTTCAATAAACGGACGAGGCACTCACATGGGACATAGAAGACGATAAGGTTGATGCCCGTGGCCTGGTCCAATATCTGGGATTCAAGTCAGTCTCAGGTTCTTTGAAAAGGAGGAAAAGACCGAACCATAACGACATAGGCAAGTAGCACTCGACGGCGGGTTTTGACGGCATCGTTCTTGAAGAGGCTGATCCAGGAGTTAGATGACTCTTGGGCCTCAAGCTCCAGAGCATCGGCAATGGATTCCCGCTCGGCGCGAAGAAACTCGCTGTCTTCAGCCTGGTCGAAGACTCTGCACAGTGCCTGGATAGCTTCCCTCTCGCAGCCGGCCTTGAAGAGCCACCTAGGTGACTCTGGGAGATCCATGAGCAGAACCAGTACGATGGCGGCAAATACAATCTGAAAGGCGAGCGGAAACCGCCAGGCGAACGAGCCCCCAACAAAATGCAGGGCATAGTCAAACCAGCTACACCAAGGTTAATCTGTCAGTCGGGCGGGGAAGCGATATTGAGGACACTTACTAGGCAAAGACGACTCCGACGGCCACAAACAGCAGCTGGGCCGAGACAAGTCTGCCTCGTAGGTGTGGCAGGCAGAGTTCGGATTGACTAGAAGACCGGGGTTAATAGCTTGCGCCGCCTAAGCTGCAACGTTTGGGAACTGACTATGCGGGAACCGTGGAGGACTTTAGGCCGGTCCCCAAGCCGGTGATGATTCGGCCAGCAAAGAGCTCGGGAAGGTTGAAAGAAGCGGCCTGCAGCACGGCTCCGATGATGATGAGAACCATGCCCAGGCCAATGGCCTTGCGCCTACCAAGGTACTCGCCGATAAGAAAATTTACTGGCCCCGGTGAGTATGGTCAGACACTGGTCTAGCGGTGCTACTTGGATCGACGAGCAAGAGAGGGGGGGGCGCAGGGGCGGGAGCACTTACCCACGCAGCCTCCGATACAACCGAGGGTGTAAGAACTGACGATAATACCGGTCAAGACATCGTTTGGGTACCCGAACTGATTCTTCCAGTGCTCATTCTGCAGAATACCGCCAAAGACGCCCTGGTCGTAGCCGAAGAGAACAAAGGAGAGCAAGCAAGTGCCCGAGATGCCAGCTTGCAGCCTGGTGCCATGGCCCATCCATCCTGCGAGGGGGTTCTTCATCATGAAGGCAAAACCGAGGTTCGAAAGCTGCAGTTATGGGGTGCGAAAAGATGTGCTTGATTCGACAAATGAGGGGAAGTGCTGTAGTGTATTTAAGGTGTCTCGACCAGCCACGTTATCCAGTCGCGAGGGGCGCGGCGATGACCCACTGGACATTGCCAACGTTGGAGTTCCCATGGGGCCCCAGACGTGCCCCGGCATGCCCACGGAGCCTCTACCTACCGCATTGAGGATTGGATGGATGTCATTTAAGGGAATTTTAAGCCCAAAGCAGCTGGTTTACTACTAATTCAGGGGCATGGATGTTATATCAGGCCATGACATCAACATCTTGGACATGGGGCACGTGAAGAAGGCACCCCAGACAGCATGGGCGACCTTGCAGCGCCCGTCCTTGTTATGATTCGGATAGCGTTGGTATATCCCAGTAAGGAAAGGCGTAACACCGCATAGTCAGACAAGCGACCTTAATAATCATCATCCAAGCAATTCTCTGTTTGAGTGTATGGGGATAGGAGCAATGAATGGGGCTCCGGAAAATCGGTATTTTTGCCGGCCTGGCTAAGTGGGGGACATCATCCGGCTAACAATGCCATAGCAGGCGGTAAACCGGCCGAGAGGGGTCAAAGTTCTTTACCTCTATTAAGGTATCTTGCGTATCTTATTGATTCGTTCTTTTTTTCCCTTTCTGTGGCCACGCTTGGTAATAGGAAACCCTCTAGAAATGATTAATTCCCGAGATTTGCATGCTTTCTTTCGGTCGTAGCGTATGACTTGAGTAGGACCGAAGGAGGGGGACAGGATTAGTATAAAGAAGGTCTCAAGAGTGTAAGCTTACGTAGCCATTACTTCCTATTTCCCTAATGCCCAATAAGAGGCTTTATGGAGTAAGCATTGTTGTTTTAGCGTCTAGTAAGAGTCTAGCTTTACATTAAAGTTCTATTCCTCACAGCCTGCTACGCCTACGAAAAATCTGGGTTTAACACGTTAGTGTTTCTTACCTTGTTTCTGCCAGGGATTCCCTGTAATAACCCAGGTAGCTGAGATATCTTGAACAGAATGGGAAAGAATCCATCGGTACATATTTGACAATCGGATGTATTTAGAGAACAGTTCTAGCTTCTAAATAACACCTTCAACGTCTTGCTGAGTTCCAAGACTTACTGGACCAAATGTAGCGGTACCGAGCCCTCCCTGCCTCAAAGTCCACCATGGCTTGATTAGCCTCGGACATCGGCCGTTCCTCAATCCATGGCTTCACCTTCTTTGCAGCTGCGAGCTCTAGCATGTCCCGGATCTCGGCGGGAGAGCCAATGTTGGAACCCGTAAGCTTGATGCGACGGTCAACCAGAATGCCAGCGTCCACCGAGAAATGGCCGTCATCAGGGAGCCCAACCTGAATGAATGTGCCGTCCAGTCGAAGCAGGTTCAAATAGTCATTGAGCAAAGCCTTATTAGAAGATACGGTGCTCATAATGATATCGAAGGAACCAAAAACGCTTTTGCCTAGTCTTTGGAGTCGTTGGTCGCGATATAGTCGCTGGCACCCATGCTCAACACCTCTTCCCGCTTGCTCCCACTCCGCGAGATACCGACAACCTCCTCTGCTCCCAAGGCCTTTGCGAAAAGCACAGCAAAATGACCCAGGCCGCCTACTCCAATGATCCCTACTTTCTTCCTAGGGCCGCACTTGTGGAACTTGAGCGGCGAGTAAACGGATACCCCGCCGCATAGTATTGGGCCCACGGCAGTAGATTCTAGGCTCTCGGGGATATTGAAGACGAAGTGGGAGGGGCAGCGGTGGTATGTAGCATGTCCGCCCATAGCCTTACTCCCTTTGAAGTGGTACCCGCCGAACGTGTGGACGGCGTTCTTCACGCAGTAGACCTTGAGGCCCTACTGTGTATTATTCGCAGGCGATTCTCCCACATATCAGACAGCGCGTCCTCACTAGGTCACTGATAATGAAAGATAATATTGGGATGATCTTGAGTGTATTGATCAGGTTCCTTCTATTCGTCCTCCTTGTTCTTCGTTCTCCCTAGTTATCTTTGTATCTGAGAGGGCAAGGCCAAGATACTAGACCTGCTGATCCTGCAACAGATCTATAACGCTGTTCTGATAATTAAGGTATCATGGGGTGGCATCTTCCCTTGAGGTGGCTGCCTGTGTAATATCATCATGCATGCCACTTCTCTAATACTAGAATCGTCTATATAAATGAGTGCGTGGGGTCTATTAATATCGCTTGTCGCTAGGCCGAGTCGCTAATTGGACAAATACCAGGGTTAGGGTTAAGTTAGGGTTAGGGTTACGCAGGAAAAGGGGGTTCGCCGTAAAGCAGGAAATCGTAACGGCATTTGCTACTTACTGCATAATAACTAACGTACTTTATCAGTTAGTGTAGTGTAATAAAAATCCCTCAAACGCTCATCCTTTTATATGTGTAAAAGACCTTTACTATATAAAGGGAATTTATAAATAATTCTATAAAATTTAGCTTATATAATATAAGCTTAGGACTTACTTACCCTATATTATAAATTATTCTTATTCTAGTAGTATGCTTACCTAATTGATTTAGGCTTATATAAGTAAGATATTAAAGAGGGGTAATAAAGCTTAATAGGATTATATTTCTTATCTAGGCACGGTTACGTGACCTCGGACTTAGGGCTTTACTAAGAGCCTAATAACTCCATTAAAGCCGGTCTATGCTAATGGGTATTTTCTATCCGGTTTTAAATATTATAAGAAAAAACTATCTAGGTTTTAACTTCTTTATGCTATAACTCGGTTTCTAGTTATCTGGTTTTAATAACCCTAATATAATTAGATAGCTTGGAATTAGAGCTATCCCATGGTATAGCTTTAGGCTAAATCGGCGTAATAAAATCTAAGCTATTTATCTATATAAGTATAGCTTCTCTCTTAAAATTAGCCTTTTATTATTATTATTAATATAAGTATTAAAATTATTAATTAAGAGCTTTTTTTTTTCTTTATAATTTTATTTATTTTACCTAATTTTAATTTATTTATAATCCCTTATTTAGCTAATTAGCTTTTTATAAAAAACTAATTTTATTATTTATTTATTTATTATATTAATTACTTACCTTATATTATTTTTAAACTTTATAATTTAATTTATAAGGTATTATCTTATTATTTAAGTAATTTAACCTTATTACATACCTAAAGGTAAATTAAGGCAACCTAATAAGAGA
>SSHR01001943.1:0-32467 GCA_006518225.1 Fusarium neocosmosporiellum
ATATACTAGATAATGTATAAAATATACTATAGGATAATAAAATTCTAAGTTTATATCTTATAAGCTTATTTTTCTAGAATTTTATTTATAGAAGACCTTATATATAGAAAGGTCTTTTACAATAGGTAAATTAAATCGTATGGAAAGATAATACCCTCGTGCTCCTCCTGACTTCCGTGTTTAAGGGAGACGAGCTTATTAAGCGCAAGAGGAAGCGGCCAAATATAATGGAAGCTTATGCATACCTGATATAGCGTTATTTCAGTAATGAAGTTATGAAGGAATTTTAGATCCCTTTAGTTACCGCTCTTTATAATGACGAAATGAATCATATGGACTGAGGAGATTAACTGAGGGCATCCCTAGGTTATGACCACCATATTCGTCGGGGCCCTTGGCAGGCTCTAGCTTAGACTTTCCTCCTCGAAATAGCGCTCATTAATAGTTATCTCCTTTAGCTTCATGGCAACCCAAGTTAGAAG
Organism: Fusarium neocosmosporiellum; assembly: GCA_006518225.1. Taxonomy (NCBI): domain Eukaryota; kingdom Fungi; phylum Ascomycota; class Sordariomycetes; order Hypocreales; family Nectriaceae; genus Fusarium; species Fusarium neocosmosporiellum. The sequence continues at coordinate 483 of SSHR01001943.1, forward strand.
CGATATAAGTCATAAGCGGCGTGGCGAGGCTATATTGTAGATGCCCTCATTGCGACTTTTAGCCCAGCTTCTGAAGAAAGGAAGAGATACCAGTCCGGCAACGAAGACCTTAATAACCCAGGCCATAAGCTCATCTATCGAGGCCGCACTAAGCGCAGCGCTTGTCATGCCTGTTAGGGCCACCGCTGTGGCAATGCGAGGTCTAAAGGAAAGGAGCGTGCCTTGGCCGAGATTAATGGGAATAGAGGCAAGAAGAAGGTGCCTAAATCGAGGTACGGCTGTGAGCTCTGTAATGTTGCGTTATATAACTCGTCGGTTTGCTTTGACTTCTATCACCATAGAAATTAGGTGCGAAAAGAAGTACCCCTCATTTGCCCCATTTTAATTGGATCAGACCCCTGTCCGATACGCGTTGGGAGCCTTACCGCAGTCAAGGAGATGATATGCTTTTATTTCTGTCATTCATCAGCAGCTGAGGCTGGTGCGCTAATCTCGACAAGGTTTAGCTCTGCCGGGTGGCGGTGGGTCATTGGCCCAAGCTCCAGCCTGGTTGCACCAGTTAAAGGCGGAAAGAGCGATGCCAGCCCCCCCTGCAGCTCACCCTGGCAACGCCCACGACAGCAGTAAACAAATCGCACAAAAGAAACTAAGGAAGGAGAGAGGCATATGTGATGTAGCACATCCTTCGCCTACGACTTCACGACAGCATCGACACCGTCAACCAGACTCTTCTGACGATGGCTTATGATCATCGCCTGATGCCTGCTGTCGCCTCTTCCTCCGAGGCTCGGATAGTGCACTCTTCGGCTTCAACCCCTTCGCTGCGGTCCCGCGATGGGACGTTGCCCATGCTCGCCAGGATGGACAGAGGAGGCAACGTCAAAGTCGTTGTTCGAGTGAGGGCCTTCCTCAAGAGAGGTGAGACTGGTGATGCCCTCCAACGACACACGATCAAGTGCTGACTTGAGCAGAACTCGAGCGCCAAGCAAGATGTCTCATTGAGATGGACCCCATCACTCAACTCACGACTCTATTCGCACCCGACGACCAAGATCCCGCTGCCGCAAAGCTCAAGACCCGAAAGGTAATCGAGGACAAAAAGTTCACATTTGACAACTCTTTCTGGAGTCACGACACAAACGACAAGCACTATGCCACCCAGGAGGACGTCTACAACAGCCTGGGCGAGGACTTTCTCGACCACAACTTTGAGGGCTACCACACATGCATCTTTGCCTACGGACAGACTGGATCGGGAAAGAGTTACACCATGATGGGCACCCCCGATCATCCGGGCCTTATCCCTCGGACCTGCGAGGACCTTTTCGAGCGCATCGACGCCGCTCACAGCGAAAACTCCAACGTCGCCTACAACGTCCGAGTTTCGTACTTTGAGGTCTACAACGAGCACGTTCGCGACCTTTTGGTCCCCGCTGTGCCGAACAAGGCACCCAACTATCTCAAGATCCGAGAGTCGCCCACCGACGGCCCGTACGTCAAGGATCTCACCGAAGTGCCTGTGCGGAACATCAATGAGATTCTGCGTTACATGAAGATGGGTGATGCCTCGCGTACGGTGGCAAGCACCAAGATGAACGACACCAGTAGTCGAAGTCATGCTGTCTTTACAATCATGCTCAAGCAGATTCACCACGACATGGAGACTGATGAGACGACGGAACGAAGCTCCCGTATTCGACTGGTGGATCTTGCTGGTAGTGAACGTGCCAAGGCGACTGAAGCTACTGGTGCCCGACTGCGCGAGGGTAGCAACATCAACAAGTCCCTTACGACCCTTGGACGAGTGATTGCTGCTCTGGCAGACCCGAAGGCGCACCGAGGTGGCAAGCGAAAGGACGTGGTCCCATACCGAGATTCTATTCTCACATGGCTTCTGAAAGACTCGCTGGGAGGAAACAGCAAGACGGCCATGATTGCTTGTATTGCTCCCTCAGACTATGAAGAGACCCTCTCAACCCTCCGATACGCCGATCAGGCCAAGCGCATCCGCACCAGAGCCGTGGTTAACCAGGACCATATCTCGACAGCAGAAAGAGATGCCCAGATTGCCGCCATGGCGGAAGAGATTCGCGTTCTCCAGCTTTCCGTCTCAGACTCGAGACAGCGAGAAAAGAATGCTAAGGAAGCCGAGGAGAGGCTGGAGGAGTACCAGAACCGCGTGGCTGCCATGCAGCGCATGATGGAGGAGCGCAGTATGGTGGCAGAGAGCAAGATCAAGAAGCTCCAGACAGAAAACGAGGCTCTGAAGCTGCATCTGAAGCTGGCTATCGAAAGCCTCAAGAACCCTATCCCTGCCGTCGAGGTCAAGACGGACCGAGAGTTGGACGAGCAGGACAAGGAGAACGGATCCGAGTACGACGAAGACGACTATGATTCGGAGAGTACGGCATACGGAGACGAGGACGAGCTGCAGGAGGAGATGCAGCGCTATCTCCAGGACATGGGCAACTTGAGGAAGCTGATCGGAGGAGACCTGTCGAGGTTCAAGGACGAGGACAGCGCTAGAATGCCACTAGGCTTGAGGGAGAACTTTTGAAATGGATTAAGAGAAGAGGCATAGCATTGGCAGGAGCACGGTGTTTTGGGAGCGTTGGCTTGAATGACGACTAACTAGTTGACTGATTGGCTTGGCTTGGCTTGGATTGGACTGGGTTGAATATCTCATGTAGGTTTTAGTTTTCATAGGCTCATGTCTAAAAGATTCATTTGTTTATATATATAACCTCGTACTCCATCATGAGGGCCTCAATATGCGTTGTATGTGTTGTCCTAAAGTACCCAGGACATCCTTTGGCTAGGTCTCTATTGCTATTTACCTAGCTACTGGATCATTCATCCTGCCGAAATAGTTTGGTGTAGTTGATCCTGTATTGGTTATGAGAAGTTCTAAATGCAGTCATCAATTATATCTTTATCAACGAGTCCGTCAACTCCGGTGAGGGTGTCTTTAATCTTTTCCATCTTCAATATAGAAGAACCAACAAAATTCATGACAGATTCCTGGATGTCGAACACGTGATATCTGGCATGCTTGAAGGACGAAGAGTGCGAGTCGAGCACTCTGGCTGGTAGCGATAGCAACATCCACAGCAGCTTGTTCTCAAGCTCCGGTTGCCTAGGTAGTTTCTATATAATATTGATTCTTCCGTCAAGGGTTGGCCTTGATATTGACGCCGGCACCATCATAGGAACCCTCGACGAGATTCTCATTCCGGCTCCCAAGTAGGATTGCTGTATAGCGGGTGGATGTCTGGTGTGGTCTGTCTTCTTTGTCGAGGGCTGCACCCTGTAGGTGTTAGCTTTTGCAGATTGAGGCTGCTGTGGGATATGGTGTCGTGTCTACAGCCTGTCCTCCTCTTCAGACTTGTTGTGGTGGACGTAGCCTCATCCGAGTCTTCTTCTCCCTTAAAATATTTGTTTCCTTCGCCCAGCAGTTAAAGATTGCGAGGAAGCCGAATAAGACAAGAACAAAAAAAACACTGTGACTTGAGACTTGAGTGACCTTTCTCAAACACCAGCAATCAATTCCACTTCGACGTCGGTGAAGTCTCGCGTTTATGGGGTAGGTATCAAGGGAATTTGATCCCAGATGCCTCACTCGCTGCTCTTCAGACTTTTGTCTTGTCTTTGATGGTGAATTGACCGACCAGCAATCTTGAAAACAGTAGTTCATATATAGAAGCTTGTTGGGTGTGTGTCCCTCGTCCTCCTCAGTAGGATATGCGATCCCTGCGTCCTGTTCTTGAAGGACTTGGTTAATCATGTCCTCGACCATATATACAAAAGGAGTTGCGATAAAAATGGAAGAACTCTGCCTACATGTCGGGGAAAAGCGAGAAGACGTGCCGAGATGATGTCCGGTGGCAGTGATTTATTAAGAAGGTTTGTTGGATGTTCAAGGCAGCCTGCAGCAGATGCTGTGCTTTGGAGGTCCGGGAATGAGTCTGCAGTATCGACCCAACGGTGGCCATTTTGTGCCTTTCGGTCATGGTATCCTCCAAACGTAGCATAGACGCAAGGGCAAAACCCACTTGGCCTTGGTCAAGTATGTTCTGGCCACTCAGGTGGTGCCGCCCATGGGCGAGCACTGTTATATATATTCCCACATGATCGACAAGGGTAGGGGCGGAGAGTAGACAGCGACTGGACGGGTGTTTAATCATTGTCGAGGCTTAGCTAGCGCATTCCGAGAGCCAGTGTCGCTTCCTAAGCCCTAGGCCTGAACAAGAGCCATGCCTCTCGTCAGTCTCGGCCTCAAACGACAACCGCCTCGTGTTGGCGGCTTCCTCTCGAGCCGACGTAAGCAGAGGGGGGAATTGTTTGGTGTCGCCGATCAGGAGGCAATGAACGTGTTTCCAGTGTACCAATCTTCAAGGCTAAAACTCGATGGTGATAGGACCATAATGCGGCTGTATATATAGTTGTTGACGATGGTAAAAGGGGGATAAGTCGAACAGCCGGATGCTCAGCCCCAAGTCACTCCTCAGCCGCAACCGATCTTTGAGAGCAACTGATTTCATGGGGAAACGCACAATCTTTTGGAGAAAAAAATTGAAGATGTATATAAGAATCACCGGAGCCAGTTGATGCGCTTGCCTGTGTCTTGGAGGGTAGGAGACATCCAGTTACCATATTCCACACTGCGTGGCCTCCATGTTGGTTTCGCCAAAATAGGGTCTCACACTCCTTGTGAACCATGACAAGCCAAAACTGTATCTTGACTACAAGCGTCAGACTCTGATAGCCAAGATTAAAGGTTGACTTGGCGTCGAGGTCCCGGAGAGCGCCCGTTGGTGGCCAGGCACTTTGATGCCCAACGTAGTGTCAGCTTTGGCTGTTTCCATGCCCACACGACTTTCCGCTGGATCCAGGATTGACAGAGGGTATATAGTTGACATAAGGCGACGGCAAGTCATCTGAGATGCTGGAATGTTCTTTGGCCGAACAACCAGAAGGCAGGCCGCCAACCGGTGATGGTGATGGTGGTGACGGTGATGGTGGCGAAGGTGATGGTGGTGACGATGGTTGGGAAAGTGATGGTGACTTCCCCCATCCTGCCAACATGAAGCCGACTTCTAAGTAGCCGCCTCAAGCCCATCGTCCCATGCTATACCCCGAAACCTATATAGGGGGTGGATGTTGAAGAGATATCGCAAGACAAAAGTCCACATCGAGGTCCGACACGACTGTCCATATGTGTGGGAAAATCCGGTAGTACTCATACCAAGCTTTGGGGGTTTCGGCGATCCCAATCGGGGCTATATAGCAGCAACCCGACTAGCAAATGGCAAGACATTTCACCACTTGCTTGAATGGTGAAGTCGTATATATGTAATCTTTTGGCTTCCTTCAGCTGTGCCGTTGTGTGGGAGCCTCCCATCCTGTTTGGGGTTGTATTCTCATCAAGCTCTCTTTCTATAGTAACAAGTAGATGCTTGAACTTGGATCTAGGGAGTGTCGACAAAGTGAAGTGGTCAATGGGGGAGCGGAATTGAGTGGCAAAGTCGACTGGCGACTTTGATCCTCTGTTCGGACAACATGCCACCATATCCATCTTGGTGCATTTCGTTGGTCTCGGCACAGTTGAGCCATCTCAGCCTTGTCCGTAAATCCCAGCCATCAACCACGGAGTGGAGGTAGCGCCGCTGAAACCTTTGAAACCATCCATCGGCTTTCAGAAACACCTCCGCTGCCACTAGGACTGGTAAGTGGAAGCGATTGCGAACGGTGGGGTCGATGTATATATATGAGGTAGTCTTCGATCAGAAAGAATTCTTGGTATGAAATAGAGTGGATTGGAGAAGCAGACTGAGGGTGAAAGGGTGAATGGCAGAAACGAGGAGGAGACACTGTGACTTTATAGTAATAGAATCAAGCTGACGTAGCAGTAGCGTGCTGTGTAGCTTTGCCTTGGCTCTGGTGGTCTGATAGACATTGCTACAAACTTGCCTGATTGACAAGCGCAAATGGAATGCATTGATTGAGGGGTTTGCTAGTGATTGCTTTGCTGTGAGATGATATCACACCAGGAGTTTGTCGAGCACAAAGAAAGAGTATCTTGCCACACCATCCGATTTCTCTTCTACTTGTCGGAAATGGTTTCATGGCCCATGTCCAGTTTAGAGATGACAAAGGGGCCGGTTTGGGAGTTAAGGAGGGCTTGCTAGCTACGTATGCCCCAAGAATCAACATCAAACAAGCTCTTGTCAAGCAAAGTCCATTTCTGCTTGCTTAGAAGCCGCAGTCTCAGCCCCAAGCATCTAACAAGCCTATATACAAGAATGGAAAGACACATCAAGCCCAAAATGATCCCATGTATCCCTTTCAACTTCAACAAACCGCTCAAGCGGGGCAAGCTCCAATCTTCTTGGGCTCGCAGCCACCAGCGCAGCCGTTGTACATGGTGCACTTCTGCTTGGCGTCGGCGCAGACGTTCTTGAGGGTGGCAGTGTCGCCGTAGTTGGCGTTGATGCCCGCGAGCTCGCCGCCGTTCTTGGCCGTGACGCCCTCGATGTAGACGTTGCGCTTGCACTGCTTCTTGCAGTTGCCACAGGACCGGTACAGCTTTCCGTAGTCCTCGACGTAGAAGTTGATGATGTTGACCGTGCCGCAGCCGTTGTGCTGGACCACCTTGTCTGAGGCGTGGTAGGCGCCTCCGCCGATGATCCAGGACTCCTTGCCGGCCTTGTCTTCCTTCTAGGGGGTTGTTAGAATTCATGAAGCTGTCTTTAGAGATGGTAGACTTACGATGGAAATGGCATCTTCGCAGACATCCTCGAACCAAACAAACTCGAGGGTGCAGTGCCCCTTGCAGTGAACACCCTCAGCTTGGTCCTTGCCAATAATGACATTCTTCAGGGTAGCGCCCTCGTGGAGCAGGAACACGGCATCCTTGTCACCTAGAAGCATATTAACTTCACATGTCTTGTTTATGAGTGTAGATGTTCACTTACCGCCCTCATTCTGGCCCTTGCAGGCTCCCGATCCACGGTCGTACTTGGCCCACTTGCCGTCAAAGACCTCGCCGGCCTTGACCTCGATGACCTTGCTCTTGGAGATGTGGTCGGTGGGCTTGGGGACGCCGCCAGTGTATCCGAGGCAGGCCATGGCCGAGGGGAGCAGGCTCACGGCCGCGACAGCAAGAGTTGAAGCCTTCATGGTGGATAGTGTTCGGGGTTGTAGAGGTCAAGATCAAGTAGAGAGCTGTGGACGATGGACTTGTAAGTGAGGTGGTTTAGAAACAAAAGGGCCGCAATTATGGACTCTTATATAGACCATCAACACAACATTGATCCTCTTTCATCAGTCTCTCGTGAGGCCTCAGAGACCCCTTGGTGAATACCAAGAGCCATCTGATTGATGGAAGTTTCCCACGACTTTTCCACAACAAGGCGAACCATACCAGCTCACGCGGGGCACACTGATGGATGCATCCGTAGTTCCCGTATCCGTAAAATCGTGGACCCCGTCCGCCGCGCCGCCGACGCTCCGAGGCCCGTGACGGGGATCCTCATCCACCCCGGTCCATCTCGGTTGAATGGGCCGGTGCGGGTAAGGCAGGCAATCACCTTGCGAGACCATGTTTCAGAATGAATATGACGTCTGTTTACCCGGTCACACAACGGTTCGTTGCCATCTGTAGATGCTCACTTGATGAGGATGGATCAAGGTGTGCCCCTGAATCATTTCTGCTGCTGGGTCCGAGTCGTGGGTCCTGCCGACATGGAAATAACGGCAAGAAACTCACATGTAAATTCCTTGGCTTTCTCCTCGTACGGTCTAGTTATTAAAGCTTCAACACAAGGTTAAAGCGACATGTAGACAAGGTGCTATCTGATGAATCTGATCCGCACCAACGAGATATTCGCTGGATGTCAGACGGTACTACACACTTGGTCATCCCATAGAGTACCACTTCTTTTCTACCCTCCGAGTCCCTGACCACTCGTGACATTTCCAATGAAACCCTTTCACAACAGGTAATTTTTGCGGGGTAGCGAGAAAGGGCTCCGTCGCCTTGCTCCTCGATTTGGCAGTTGTATATACGACTAGGGCGACCTGATTGGTGGCTCTATTCTTACCGTTGATCCTACAGTTGAGGAGTCGATCAGAGGGTTGCAAATGTCACTTAGAGACTGCATTTACTGAGTTGGCATCACGAAATGGGATTGGGGATGGATCAATATCCCGTAGTTCACCAGGGAGATGCTTCTCGGGTGAAAGATGGCCAAAGACGATGTACAGAGTTGAACTAGGTCGGCAATGATGAAGAGTTGAAGCAGAGAATAAGGAGCGTTTCTATCTCCTGGGCTAAACAATCGCTATGTTCTACGGCATCTTGTGAATAAGCTTGTTAACTTAGACTTGATCGAGTTTCCGATTAGCAAACCGGCATCGAGCGATCTACCAGTAACCACTCCCTTCAGACATTCCATTCCGTACAAAACCCCGACGGCCCCTCTTAATGACATGCCAGGCCGTGGGTCACGGCAATCCCGCTGCCGTGGCTCGTGCAAGTTCCCAAGGCCTACCCTCCAAGCCCCCGGGTCGGGTTGCCCTCGCTAAGAGAGTCCGGCCGGGGGGCAGGGATCGGTGCCGAGCCGTCTCTTGTCATGGAATCATCCGATCGTGCTAGTCCCCTGAGACCCGCGGGGGCGGTCAGCGGGATTGTCATCCTTTCGTCGGATTGTTCGGAGCAATCCGCGGTTTATGTGTAATAGATCCAAAGCGTAGATGCAGAGAACGTGGATATGACAGACACTTAAACATCAGATCGTCATGCTAGAAGATTCAGGTCTAGGTAATAACAACATAAGTCGCCATGATAACTACAGGCTTCCGTAAGTAGTGGGCCGTTTTAAGAGTCGATACAGCCGACAGTATGCCCACTGCAGATTTGGTAATGCTATTCTTCTTAATTCAACGCTCTTCCTCGCATGTCTTCCAATGGGGCCACCGAAGGGGACTTGACTTCCTCCAAGGCCCATGTGATCAAAGACGAATACGAAACCGACTTCACCAGGCACGACTACGTTCACAACCTCTTCAAAATGGCTCGAGATTCCAATTGAGTCGGGCCTCTTAAAGTTTCCATCTGAAATCGACATGACGGGCGCCCTGCTCAGAGTCAAGGACGAGGGCAAACGGCATCTGCCAAAGGGCCGGAAGGACCGAGCCGGGAACAATAAGCCCTGGATTGACGAAATCGACGAAGCTATCACGGAATGCCTCACACCGGGCATGTCAGAATTCTGACCTCGGGCTCTAATGGCGAGTTCCTCGCCTGCGAGAATCCCAGCTTCGCCGTCTAGAACTCGGACAATCCTCTCAGGATGCCAACGCGTTTCCGCAGCATGTGCAAGGGGTTATCCGGAGTTCCACGATGGGCTTGTCTTAGATTTGAATGATCCCGCCAGAAGTCTTTGTGAGGACGACGCAGGTTCAGAGGCCAGAATCAACGGGATGGGCAAAGAACGAGAAGTCGAGTGAGGGAGAGAGAGGCATCTTCGATCAAGGGTCTCGATGAATAAGCATAAATTCTGACTTGATTGGTATCTATCTGATGATTCAATATTATCAGATAAACTAGGGGTGGACTTGTTGACTTTGACGTGTCTGTAGTCTTGATCTCGAACCATGCGCCGAGCGGTTGAAATCCCTTACCTAGACATGGAGAGAGCCTCGAACTATGTCACCAATACGTTATCCATATAGACAATATAGGAAAGGCATCTCACCAAGTACATTCCCCATAACCCGCATTGTGGTGAGTTCATGATACATCATTGGGCTACTCATCGGTGACAAGTGTTCTGTTCAACGCCTGCCATCAACCAGTACCCAGGGGACTTTTCGCGGGTTACAGGGAATGTACTTGATGTTGTTTTTGGTGAATCAGATAATGCATTCCCCCCTTTTATCTTTCCAATGAGCCAATACCCTCTCGCTCTAGAACATCATCATAAGAGTGAGGTACGCCTACTGCTACCTAGTGAGCGCGATGATGATTCACTGACAGGAATCATCCAAGTAGAAGTAAAGCCATTGGCTCCCAATTCCTTCCAATTCCTTTCATCCCTTTCTCTTCCCCAACTATTCCTTCTTTTTCGTCCTCTCTCTTACACCTCCCCCCACCCTTTGCACCATTTCTCATTCTCCCTCACCACAACCCACTCCCGCATCAGCTCATCTTCAGACCAGTTGAACACGCTGCCATCATGCCCAAGGCACAGAAAACAAACTGGGCCGGGTACTGGGAACCTACCCCGCCGAACCAGGTCACTACATCGCGGGCTGATCGACCCACAAGCATCTACGATCGCGACATAGCATTTCGTCAATCTCAGAGAGATGCTTTGATCATCGCCCCTTGGGGAGGCGTTCAGCAGAGAAGCCAGAAACGGGGAGGAGATTTCGCGACCGACGATGACTCCGATGATGAGGTCTTCCACACTCCGAAGGCGAGGTGCATGACGATCGACGAAACGAACGAGGAAGACAACAACATGGCGGCACAGGATTCAAGAGACGAAACCGAGCAACACCAAGAGAACGAGAACGCTACTTCACTAACCATTCCAATCAATAGACAGTTTCTGAGCGGTAAATGCTGCGAATCTACCTCGGCAGAATGCGTGGCTAACGCTATTCACAGGAATCCAGGAACGCCTAGCTACCATGGAGAACAAGATGCAGTCTCTCGACAAAACCACAGAGAAGCATGTGGGCGACATCGACTACCTCCTCCCACAGATGAAGGAGCTGACGAGCGTAGGCCAGGTGGCCATGAAAAGGGTCGATATTCTGGCAAAGTCGCTCGTCACTGCCAATGACAACATGTGGCGTCTGGCAGACGAACAGGAGGCTTGCAACCGAGTCAGCCGTGAGGTCCTATTGCTCTGTAATAGGCTGGTTGGGCTCGTGGAAAAGACAAAGAAAGACTTGAACACGACCAGAATGGCCTTGGAGGAGACAAGAGCAGCACGGGCCGAAGACCGGGCAGCCATCTTCAGCCTCCGACAGGAGCTCTTGGAGATGAGGGGTGAAGGGAGCACCTCGACATGATCCAATGTCTTTTGTGGTGGGCGTCAAAGGCAACGCACGAGTTTCGCTGGGAGCAGAACATTGATCTTGGGCCGCTAAGGCGAACGGACACCAGAGCCATAAGTCGCATCCTCGACATCTCCGGAGACTGAGGATAGAAGCCATGCTTTTCGGTGAATACCGTGCTTCTTTTTGTAACTAGGCCAGGCACTTGCCGGCGGTCAAAAGAAACTTTACCTGTTGCTAAACGTTGGTGGCATATATCAAAACTCAAGTTTAAATTAACATCACGCCCAGTCCGAGACTCAACCTCGTCGTAGATACTCCCTTGGCAATATCACCAGCAGCCCAACAATTACAGGGGCAGTACTAGCGATTATACAGACCAGCTGACAGGGTTGATGTGATTGGCCGGACCCCCCTGGCCTATATTCGCACGACTGTGACGACTGCGTGCAGGAAATCAACCCACCCCGAGTTTCAGCGTCGACTGGGCAGACTTGGAACGATTCGCCTGTAATTTCTTTGTCTGAGGGATCTAGACTTGAGTGACAGTAGCCAATCAATCACGCTATTGCCTTCTGCTCCATCTTCGCGTCTCCCATTCGTTCTCGCTTTGACCCCGCAAGTCTCGTGTCAAGTCAGGTCAGACCGTGGGTGGTTCGGCTCTCAGATGTTGCATATCCTCTTGTTTTGTATCAACCCATCCTTTTTAGCCCCCAAGGTTGTTGTTGGTGCTACTACTGCCGGCACTTGCTTCAAACTGTGTGGATTTTAGATCAGCTTGCTTCAGTTGCGAGCCCATCCCCACCAGAGCTATCCCCTGGTCGCAATCAGCTCAACCACTCCCAAGTCAGTCTCACTTGTGCTTACCTGCCATATCCTGGGCCCTAGAATCTCTTCTCTCTCTGCCTTTTCCCGACTTGGCAGTATCTGCGGCAGCTTGTGCTTAGGCAGACAAGGGGGCGCTATTCCGCTTCTGTCCCAGGTCAACCTGACGTGCCCCTCCTTCACTCAGACAAGGTAGCGTAGCATCCCGACCTTGCCATCTACATCGCCTTAAACCTCCAACAAAGCCGCATTTCTTACACTCGTTTTTTTATTTACCCTTTCCTCTCTCACCCTTCTCCTCTACCGCTCACAACATCGTCCCATCATGTCTGCCCGTCTCCCCCTCTTCACCCGCGGCCTCGCCGGCCCCCAGGAGACCGAGAACGGCGGCGGCTCCCCCGCCGAGCAGCGAGACGACGCCAAGCGCAACTTTCTCAAGACGATGCGCGCCCTGCCCACGCAGCACTACTGGAACGTCTACTTTGACCGTCAGGCCAAGGACCAGCAGCCCTCGGCCGACGGCAAGGACCAGTACCACGCCAAGCTGGAGCAGCTCGGCACCCAGATCGAGTCGGTCCAGGACTTTTGGCGCTACGCCAACAACACCCCCATCGAGAACATCAAGATGCGCGAGTCCCTGTACCTCTTCAAGTCTGGCTTCCGCCCCGTCTGGGAGGATCGCCGCAATATCCTCGGCGGCAGCTGGACCTTTCGTGTGCCCAAGAGCATCGGGCCCGACGTCTGGACCCGTGTTCAGCTGCTAGCCATCGGCGAGAAGCTCCAGAGCGTCCTCGACGAGGGTATGCCTATCCACCTGCTCCAGATAACCGACTAGCGCTAACCAAAACCAACTACAGGTGACCAGCTCTGCGGCGTCGGTCTCTCGGTCCGCTTCAACTCCCACCTCATCACCATCTGGCACCGCGACGCCTCCAAGCAAAACTCGGTCGAGGGCATCCTCGCCTGTGTCATGGAGGAGCTCCCCCCGGAGCTGCGCCCCAAGCCCGACGCATACTTCTACAAGAGGCACGCCGATCACCTCGGCTTCAACCCTCCCCCGGAGCTCAAGGCCGTCCTCGACTCCCGACGCCGTGAGGAGGCCGCCCGACAAGCGGCCACGCAGGAGGAGTCGGGTGATGCTGCGCCGGCCGAGCAGCCCGAGGTGACGGTGCAGTCGCCTCAATGAGTTACGAATATTACGGCCTTCGATATTCACTTCTTTGTTTGTTTAATCTTCTTTTGAGATCTTCAGTTTGGGAACACATCGAGTGTGTCGGCTTCAGCCTTGACACACATCCCGTCGTCACGGGCGGGGGGGGGGAATTGCATTTGTCATGGCGTTTCAGAAGTAGGCGGGAAATCATGTACTATTACGGCCAGGGAAATTCGTCTAGAAGGATAACTTCCCCTGGTACTATTCAAATCGACCAAGGCGAGAACCAGAGCTCGTCACTATACATGAACCCCCCTTTCCCTTTGTTCGTATGAGTGCGCCATGATGGCTTCCAAGGGTTAAAACAGGCTTGTCATGATATGAAGGGTTGGCCGCCCCTTTGTTCAATTTCCGCCATCTTTGCAGGGGTATCTGAGTTAACCACATGGATCTCGTCGTCAGGTCTCAAGGGCTGGCTCGCTGGCTGGCTTACCTTGATACTAGACTCGACTCCACTGACCGTCCTGTCCAATTCTTGCGTCAAGCCGTTGTATGGCCAATACTTGATCCCTGAATTTGCTCCCCCTTCCTTATACTATCAACTCCGCAAACGCCCGTATAGTAGTAATTGCTAGTTTCGTATCTTCGTAATTCGTATCGCGGAAAAGGCACGTGTCGAGAATAATTCAAGGCTGTGTCATGTCACCTCCAGACTCCGGCGCTCTTCATGACCCCGTCAAACTCGTCGACACCCACGCCCCTGGCAACGCCTACGCCGCCATTTGCCTCGAGAATCATATCCTTGAGCAACTCCTCGTCGACATCCTCCTTCAGAACCGCGGCTACACGGCGGAGGTGCGCCAGTGTGATGGGTCCGTCCTGCCCGTTTGTGAACAGCCGGAACGCCTCCTCCACCTCGGCGCGGTGGGCGTCAGAGTTGTGCTCCCGGGTGTGGAATTTGAGCGCGCAGATGGCGAAGAAGGGTTCGAAAGTCGCGTAGCCGTCGGATTCGGGGTCGAGGATGGAGATGAACTCTTTGAGCTCTTCGGGGGACGAGGCCGGTACACCGAGTGCTCTACACCAGACCATTAGCAAGAGTTGGGCATTATGACCCCTTCGAGACTTACATCAGCGCAGACTTGACATCGTCAATGGGGAGAACTCCATGCTTCTCGCCGCCCATGGGCTCCGCAAAGAGGCTAAACGCCTCGCGGATCTCGCCCTCCTCCTGCGCCGTGACGTTGTGCTCCTTTGCGAGCTTGGACTGGCGGGCCTTGGGCGCGGCACCACCGCTGGCGGCTGCTTTGCGCTTTGGAGGCTGAGAACCTTGTTAGACCTTTTCTCTTGTGTTTGTGTGCTGTAGAGTATCGTACCATGTGCGATATTGCCGTAATTCGTTGGGGAAAGAATGTTGGCGGCTTGCGACGCAGTTCACGGTCGTTAGTGTTGGTCATCTTGGTGGTGACGGCGGGTGGTTGGCGCTGCCAATGGACAGTGCAAAATACTGTGTGGAGGAGTTATTATTACTGTACGGGCCGCATTCACGACACTTCTTTATCAGTTTTTCTCGCCAGCTCCCAACCTTTCCTCCTCGACATTCTTCCACAATCCAAGATTCCAAGACTCCAACGCCTCGACGCCGGATAAAGGCCACTCGCATCCCTCTACGGGAATTATCATCGCGGTAGCCTCAAGGTTTGTAATGGTCTAAAGTCGAGGCGCGAATCCTCTTGTGATTGCCGTCGATTCCAACGCGATCCTGAATCTCGAAGAAGAATCTCTTCCCCTCGCTTCTAAAAATGCTAGAGCTTGCCGCTTTGAATGTACTACAGCGAGCAAGTGTGGACAGTGAAGCAAGATGAAAACCCGCCACTTCGACTCTTCAAACGATGTGGTTCCAGTGGGTAGCAAGCGACGCCGTTGTCAGAGACGGATGCCTAGCGATCCCTGGAGACATGCCAAACATAGACTTCAACTTTCTCAGTTTCAATCAACTATCACGAGCAATCTGCTTGGTATATTCACGCTCCATTCGCTTCGTCATGCATGTGTTCTCCTGGTGCCTCAACTCCCAATCACCAAACTCCATGATTGCCTACATCTTTGGCTCGGGAGCCCTTGAATCGTCAATTAAATCCGTCAAACTTGAAGATGTTAAGAGATACTTACTCACTTGAAGTTGTTCTTCATCTCTCGCAGCTTTGTCATAACAGCCACGGGTTCAGTCTCGCCCGTCACCTTCTGAATTTCGGGATCCTGATGAAGTCCAGTTAGCTTAACCCCAAGTCAGCCTGTGTCTTGACAAACCTCGACTCTCATGAACACATTATGCTCCTATATCTCCTTGTTAGCCAGCCAGTCCAACCCCGGAAACAAGATCACAAACCTTCTCATCTCCAATGGTAAATTTTCCAGTCGTCACCTTGTTGTTCTCGGCATACGAGTGGAGCTTCTGCACAGCATCTCGCTGCGATACAGAAGCCGCAAACTTGACGTTGGACTTTGTATACTCATGCCCAGGCTGCATCGATGTCAGAACTTGGCCAACTCAATCATCTGCCTGACTTCTCACATAGACCAAGGTGTCATCTGGCAGAGCAGCGAGGCGTTTGTTCAGAGCCTCGTGCATCTCCGCCGCAGAGCCTTCAAAGAATCTTCCGCAACCTAACCAGGTTAGTTTCATCCACACACGGGGAATATGGGAACTTGCCGCCGATGAAAAGAGTATCTCCTGTGAAAACAGCCTTTTCATTGCCATCCTCCATGAAGAAGCAAATGCTGTCCTGGGTGTGGCAGGGCGTGTGAACTCCCTTTACGGTGATGTCACCCAGCTTGAAGGTCTCGCCATGGCCAGGCGTCTTGGTGACACCCTCGCAGTCCTTACCTCCGATAATATCCAGCTTGGGAGTGCCAAGTTCGGCGAGCTTACCAAGATTAGTGAAATGTCATGAGTCCAGCTCGGTATGGCACCTTACCAGCTTCTTGTTGCCTCCCGCATGGTCCCAGTGGCTGCGGCGGGGTCAGTTTGCTGTGCAAGGAGGGGTTATCCAGCACTCACTGATGAGTGTTGACGATGGCCGTCAAGTTAATCTTGCCCGCCTGAATAGCATCCTTCAGAACCGGGACAACTCTATCGAAACGGACCATTAGCCAGGCCAATCCAGAAATGCTTCGTGAGTCCCACGTACTCCGGAGGGTTGGCAGGGTCGATGATCACGGCATCCTTGGATTTGTCATCGACCACCAAGTAGGCGTAATTGTTGTGGCTCCCCTCCCCTGTGAGAGTCAGTATTGTCTATCCAGTAGTTATATAACCAGATGAGAAGCTCTACATACACATGGGAATCGACTGGATATGCATGGCACGGGATGCAGCAAGCTACGTCAACTCAGCGATCCAGCTCTGCAAATTGGAGAGCAATTGACTTACCGCTGTGGAGATGATTCCAAATGTCTGGTTGAGAAACGGTCGTCTGGCCGCGAGTCTATACATAGGTGTGAATGCAGAGGGAAGAGTGAAGGTTGCAGTGTAAGAGGACGATGCCGAATGGGATGTGAGGCTTTGTAATCTTGGCCGGGGCTAGCGAGGCATCATGTCTCCAACATCATGACGTTGCCCCGATGGGGAGGCGGCACGTGATATCGGACATCCAAGACATTGAGAAACACCGCATGGCAAGCTCCAGAGTTACTTGCCATGATATCAAGTTGGGGTATCAAATATTTCATGCTGAAAATGAGTCTAGACAATGCCAATGGGCTTGGGTTTCCAAGGACCCTCAAACTGTGACCATCCAAAATCTTGGTCGACCTCTGCCGCCTCTCCATCACCTGCGGCAGGCTCATGAGCTTCAGTATCCTTCATCGGTATATCTGCAGGTCCAGCTTCCTTGGTATTCTTCTGTTCATCCAAATCCTTCAACCGCTGGCTCAGTTCCGCGCACTTGAGAAACACCTGGTTCCCCGGCAGACTGCTCCTAACCTCATCCACCGTCTTCACCACGCTTTTCTTCGGCCACCGCTCAAACTCGCCAATCATGATACCCAGC
The DNA here is from genome assembly GCA_006518225.1 of Fusarium neocosmosporiellum. NCBI lineage: Eukaryota > Fungi > Ascomycota > Sordariomycetes > Hypocreales > Nectriaceae > Fusarium > Fusarium neocosmosporiellum. The sequence continues at coordinate 17,580 of SSHR01001943.1, forward strand.
TTGGACTCGTCTCCTTCGCGTAGATACCGCAACACCATCTGCCGACATGGATCGCCCGTGTCGTCGCCGAGATGCTTCCAGTAGTAGTCCCAGATCCACGCCAGGGCCTTCTTTGCCGCCGTGCGCAGCTTTGCCAGCGAGGGCAGCTGCTCATGCGTGGACTGATGCCGCAGCTCGACAAAAGTGGCCGGTAGACCGATTGTCTTTGCGATCGAGTACATGCTCTGCTTGCGCTGCTTGTCCTGGTGGCCATCGAGGAGACCAGTAACGAACCTGGACTTCGCGTGAGCTTTGTCCAACACGTGCCATGGGTAAAAACTCACCGACTAAAGGCCGCCGAGTATGCTGCCCGTATAGCATATGCTGACGAGGCTGCATTCTCCCCTGCAGCTGCTTCTCCATCGCTCAGCATGGCCGCCATCAAGAGGGCTGTCGACTCGACCATATGAGGACAATTTCCTCGCTGCATCCACATCGAGACCCGCGCAACCGCCTGATGCTGTTTCCTCCTTGCTTCTTTATCGTCTGTATTTTGACGAGGCCGGATGGCCCCTATATGCTCCTGCTGACCAGCATCTTCTGGCTTTTGCTCTGTGTCTTGAGCGTTGGTGCTGATGCCGTCGAATGAGGCGTAGAGTTGTTCGCGAACAAGCAAAAGTTCATAGCGGTCGCGCCACGGCGTAAAGACGTATTGAACCATGAGAGAAACTGCAATCGTAGCCTGCTTTGAGAAAATGTTTCCGTGTTAGGCTTTGGCGATCAACAGGGTTTGAGGGTCCTTGTTGTTGAAATGGTGAGCGTTGGCTTTACGATTTGGCAGAGTGAAATAATTTTCCAGCGCTTGACAGTGGGTTACAACATGAAGATCCCAGCTGACAGCAACCCAAATGTTCAATTGTCACAACCTATTATGCACATCATTTTCAACTAATGGGACGTCTAATTTGTGGTTCGTTTTATTCATTCTACATTCTATCGGTGTCATATTCTCATTTCCGGAACCATTTTGCAGTACACGTCCATATCATTTTCACATTTAGGAGACAGTCTCCTCAACACAGAAGATGCCGTACTCCTCCTTGAGCTCCTTCAGGATAGGGCCGTTGATCTTGCCGTTCATGGGAGCCAGGATACCCTTCTCAGACAGGGTACCGTTGAGGACCTGCTTGACAGCGACGGCACACGGAACTCCTACCAGACGGCTCATGGCTGAATAACCCTTGGGATCACCGTACTCGACGAGGGTCGAGGTGCGGGTCTCACGGGAGCCGTCCTTGTGCTCAATCTCGAACTTGTGCTGGAGCATGACGAGATCACGCTCGCCCTCCTCGAACTGCATCTTCTTCTCGAGGGTGGCGCAGAGGGTGTCGAGGGGGTTGCCGCGGGGGGTGATCTTCTCGTCAGAGAAGAGACCGATCCAGCGGAGACCGCTCAGGATGCGCTTCTGATCCTCAGGAGAGTCAAAGGTGGCTTTGGAGACGATGGCCTCCTCAAGGTCGGCAGCGCTGGAGGACTTGGCACCGACAATGATCTTGGTGGCCTCGTTCCAGGCAATGGGCTGAGAGAAAGCCTCCTGAGCGGTGTCGTCAAGGAAGCCAATCTCGACCAGGACTCGGATGAACTGAGGGAATCCCTGGTATCGGAGAGTGCCTCGGATGATGGTCTCAGCCTCGGGGATGTTGTAGCGCTCCTTGTAGGGGGTAGAGTCTCGGTTGGGGTAGGCGACGAAGGCGAAGCCGGGGTAGATGAAGTAGGGCTTGGCGGTGCCCATCAGGTCCTTGGAGGCAACATCGGCGATCTTGCCGTCCTGGTAGTATCGGGCGGCGTTTCGCAGGGCGAGGAGGACACCGCGGGAAGACCAGGAGAACTTGTATCCGAGGGGGTTGCCAGAGACCTCAGGGGCGGGGAGACCACCGCAGTAGCTGAGGAAAGACAGAATCTTTCCACCCTCGGCATGGACCTCCTCGATCGTCTTGACAGCGTACAGGTGGTCAACTAAAAATGGTGATTAGCAGGCTATTCCAAGGTAAACAAGCCATCCGATCTTGATGACAACATACCACCAGGGTCAACCTAAAGAAGCAGTCAGTGTCGATTCTCGTATATATTGATAGTCCTGGGTCAAACTTACGCCAATCTCGTTCATGACGGTGATGCCAGCAGCCTTAGCCTCCTCGTCAAGCTCCATCATGGCGGGAGAGACGTAGCTGGTGGTGACAACATTCTTCTTGTTGCGGATGGCAGACTTGATGACGAGGGCGTGGAAAGTGTAAGGGATCAAGCTGATGACGAGGTCGTGCTTGGCAACTTCGGCGTCGAGGGCCTTCTCGTCGCTGACGTCGAGCGAGATCGGGGTCGCGAGGCTGACACCCTCGGAGAGCTTCTTGGCGGTCTCGAGGGTTCGGCAGGCTGCAGAAGGTCAACATCAAGATACCAGGCATCCATTAAGCTTTCTGGTCGTCCAGAGCTCGAAAAGGCCCAAGTCAAGAGTGAAGCCCAAAATCGGACGAGGTTACCCACCCACAGTGACGGGAATGCCGCTCTCGGTCAACACGTCCAGAGTAGGACGCGTGACAAAGCCCGCACCGAGCATAAGAACAGATCTATTAAAGCATTGTCAGCTTTGCAAAACTATACGCCAAAGAGAACACTCACTGCTGTGCCATCTTGATATTTTTCGTGTACCGTGTTATGGTTTGTGATGACTCCAAGCTCAAGAATGTACCCCGCCAAATTTTTTAGCTACGTGCTTCAGAGTTTGTTGGCGGGGTCATTCATGCCAATTCCGATAACGGCCACTGGCCAGCTGAGCTCAGCATGGCTCGAGTCGGCTTTAGGATGAGGCCTCACCAGCCACGTCGTGTCCAGCCACATGCAGCGCCACGGCGGCTAGCGCCTCTTCCCAACTTGCTCTCCAGCCTCCTTCCTGATTATGATGTAAGGAGCGGCGGGGCACAACGGGACGGCGCACATAACCACGCAGGGCTGGGAGAACGGGCGGGGCCGGGGTTGATCGATCGGCGCTGTGCGGCCAATAAGAGGACGCTACACAGCGTGTGCCACATGTCTAACAGGGATCAGAGAGGCTCTGGCTTCCCTGTACCTTTTTAGTGCCGCCGGCACTCTGTTCGAGACAACGGTCTCTTTCTTTTTGCTTTTACAGTAACTGCATGCAACCGCCGCCGACCGTCAAAGGTAAGCGTCAACACTGGAACCTTGGTGCAGAACCAAGAGAGATGCGGTTTTTTTCCCCCCTAAGCTTTTCTCACTTGGTGACCATGTTTTTTTTGTTTGTTGATTTCTTTATTTGTTTGTTTGTTTGTTTCGGCTACAAGCACGGCACGGCCGGCTGCGCCTGCCTAGTTCTCTGTGCTATCTTGCACGGGTATCCTCGCTTGATTCTATGAACCTCAAAAATTCAGCGCTTGTTCCCATGCCCCTTTCCCCCAAAAAAGTACAACATTCGTTTGCGCCATGTCCGTTCCGAGATCCATAGTTTTCCGTCTACCATCCCAAAAAGGCCGTTTCCTGGGCCCGTGATAACACCTTGTTCTTTTATTGTACATTTCCCAGGTCGTAATTCATGCAAAAAGTCGCAGTCAAGTTCGCTGGTGGCCCATGCCATCAGACTGAGCTCGTCTTGGAAGCGTCCTGTCCCACTTCTTCGTCGTCGTCCTCATCCTCCTCATCGGACTTGGGAGGTTCCCAAGTCTCCTCGAGCTTAAGGCCCTTGCCTCGGGGCTCGTTCCCTCTGAATGTTGATCCAAGCAGAGAAGAAACCGTGGATCGATAGTTGTTGAGCTGAGGGTCTTGCTCGTACTTGTCGGGGGCATCGTAAAGGCCCATGCCAACGAGAATTTCACCCTCCTCCTCCAGAGGCTCCTCAAGCGCCTGGTAGGGGATGTCGTCAGACACAGCCGGTTGCGAGAGCTCAGCCTGGGGAAGAGCCTCTGGTGTGGGTGGAGTTGTAGCGTTAAAGCCATGCATGATGAAGCTATTCCAGTCCCATACATTGCCATATGCCGTGTTGTCGTTAGGTGCAGAGGCTTCCGTGGAAACCTGTCGTGTGTCCATGGCCGAGCAAGAGGCCGGTGACTGCTGAGCTATCGAAGTTCCCTGGTAAGGGTAGTATGGCAGGTTGTCGGCAGTCTGGTACGGCAGTGAGAGGTGCGAAAAAGCCAGGGGAGATGTGTCGCAGGAGGTTGATGCCAGCATAGGGGAAACATGGGGATAGCCATATGTATCCTGCTGGTTGGCATACATGTTGTTCGAGGCGAGAGCATACATGGGCTGCTGGGCTTGAGCCTGTGGTTGTTGACCATAGGAACTGGGATGCCAGCTGACAGGGCGTGAAGATCGCTGAGTAGGTTGCTGTTGCTCTGTGTCATAGAACATGGAGAGCTGGTCCAGGACTTGCTGTCTTCGGCGTTGCGAGTTGCCATCGTTCATGAGGGTCTTCCGGCGAGCCATGACACCAGACGAACGGGGGCTGTTGCTGGCACTCGTGGGCTTGACTACCCTCATGGCACCTCCTGATCGCTGTCCGTTGGAGCCTCGAGAGAATCTTCGTGCAGCCTGAGAGCAAGCCATTTGCCGAGAGTGGTCGTTAACCATGGCATCGTAGGGATATGTGACAGGGAGAGAGCCTGCCGGTTGCATACCGAAGAGTGGGTGCATCATCTTCGGTGTTCAAGTGATTGAGTGAGAGCTTATAAGTAAATCGTAATGGTTGAGATGAGGAAGAGTCAAGAGCTGTGTGCTATATGGTCGATGATAGCTTTGTCGTGTGTATGATAGACTTGGAAGATCTGAGAAGGGCTCGGCTTGGGTTATGTATCGTGGAGTGGAGGTTCAGTCCCCAGGGGGCTCAAGGGAGTAACGAAACATGGGGCAATCGATGGCTTGAAAGGATAAATCGAGCCTAGCAGTCTACCAAGATCAACTCGCCATGGATTTAGGAGTGGGCCGGGGCACAAGGCAATAAAGAAGCATGGGCGGTTTGACACCAACACGATGGCTGCAAACCGTGGAATTACAACAAGCGTCGAATCAGCGCGAGGCGCGCCGGGGTGGGTGCTAGGTTCCTCATCAGAATTGTCCTTTGCTAGTCCGTGTGCTAGGATTGTCAGTCAGGCATGGCAGCTGCGGCGGGTGGCCTGCGTCATACGGGGCGCGCAGGGGGGGTGCCTCAACGGGCGGATTCCACAGTCGGAGGAGGGTGGGCGGGAAGTAGTGCCGGAGAGCGAGAATCAGACCGGTGTTCTGGGGATAGGGACATATGCAGCACGGAGGAGGAGTCGAACAGTGTGAGGGAGGGTGTGTGCTGTGTTGTGCTGGGGTGTCGGACCAGCAAGGCTTGCTCGCTCGGTGGGGTCCAAGTCGACAAAGTCAGTACCACGCCAAATTTGGCGTCCCGGCAAGACGAGAAACGAGAAAACAGGGTGGTGGTGATGGCACTGATGGGCTCTCCCAGCGCTGCAACTGTGTCGCAGACCCATGAGCGAGCTCAAGCGGCTTAGCTGGCTTGCTGGCTTGCAGGTCCTTCCAACAAGTGGGCACCATCGGGTCGTCTGGACTCGGGGCAAACCACCCCTGCCGCTAGGGAAGCAAGTTGCTTCAATCCGTAGGCAATAGAAGGGATGGAGAAGATTTGGGCCCACGGGCTGGCGTCGTAATAAAAGACGACATAAGGGAACCCAGCCAGTCTCAGGCCGAGCTCCACGAGAGGCCAGCACCATCGCCAGGGGTGTGGGCCACTTCAAGGGAGTGCATCAAGGGTTGGAGCTCGCGGCGCCACAATGCAGATGCGCCTCTGGGGCCTGGGCTGGGGGACCGCAGCTAGGAAGGTGCCCAAGCCCAGAGGATGGGACAGACATTTCCTTGTTGCTAAAAGTGCCGCCGGGAAGGGGTTTTGAATCTCACTCAGGCGGGATGTGCATCACCGCTTGGAAGGATTGACATGCTTTGGGCCTGGCTCTATAGCCACCCCCGCTGTGACAGCTTGGTGCTCTATTTCCTGACGCGATTGTGAGCAACCCGTGCAAGTCGAAGCAAGGTGTGTCAAACCCGAGGCGTTCCCGTAGAAGAAACAACAATATCTGATCAGCAGGCGCTTCGAGATGGCAGATGTTTGCGACGGGTTTCTGGTCGTTCCTCGGGAAAAGCCACTACCACGGTAAGCGAGACACCAGCAAGACAAACTGCTCACATTTCGATGCTTCCCATATGTTGTCTGTTGCTCCTGTATTGATCATGTCTCTGGGGCGGCCACTGGCGGTACTCCGGAGAGACGGTCAGCATGGTTCAAGGGCAGCTGTGACAAGCAACGAAGTTTCTTTCCGGTGGGTTTAGATGGACGGTAGTTTGGCGCCGGGGCTTGGCCATGATGGTGACGGTCATGGAAGTTTCAATCAGACGAGACGAGGGGTGTCGTCAAGGGCAGTGATGGCGCAGGGCAACTCCAGCGAGGGGCGCCGCGTCGACCATCACAAGCATCAGGTTGGTAGCTCGATAGGGAATTCTGCAGGGCCATCGAAGTTGAGGAGCAAAAGGTGGAACCGTCAAAGAGTGGGAACGGCGATTCCTTGGGGACAAAACGCGTGGCTGGCGCTGGGTGCAGGGCCAGCCCGATGCCGACATGCGTCGCAGCGTCGGCCGTGGAAAGCAAACCACCCAACGCCGGCAAAGTTGGCGTTAGTGTGGCTACAGATATTTGCGTGGGTGGTCGCCCTGGAGCAGATGATGCCTTTCTCGGTGCGCTGGGCGGTGTGGGACGCTGTCGGGTCTGTTGGTGGGAGCCCTTTTCCAGGTGTTTAGGTCGCCAGGCCAGGTGGGTGGCAAAGGTGCCAGAGCCAGAGCCGGAACCAGAGGCAGGCCACGGGGACAGTCGAGGCCTCGCTCAGTGGAAGCGGGTACCAGAGACCCTGCTGTCTGCGCAATTTACTTCGCTGCACAAGGTATCAGCGACGTTAGGGCGGGTTTGGCTGCGGAGAACGCCCTGAGCTAAGGGCACAAAGGCATGAGGAAGAGTCATGGAGATTCGCGAGGCTAGAGTCAAAACTGGAGCGGGAATACCGGGAGAGACGGGGCCACGGTCACGGAGCCGTTTCCATTGAAGGGGTGCCTGAGTGTTGAGGCATCCATGGGCCAGGCAGGCAGGGAGCTAAGGCATCCAGGGCTTGGTGCTGGTCTTGCGGCCTGGCGGCCTGAGCGTCCGGGAAGGAATCGACCTCGAAATGTCCACGCTACCTGGCCCTCCACCTCGCAGCAACAGCCTGGACAAGTCACGAGCACTTCTCTAAGCACGCAGATTCCAGGCCCTGGTTCCTTTCTTTTCCCCGTGTCCCCAGTCTGTCTCTGCCATTGCCAGCTCCATCCCACATCAAGCCCCAGGGCGGTCATCAACCCATCCTCCATCCATCCAGGGCCGAGCGCCAGGTCTTTCTCCATCCTCCACTCAGGGGCTGTGGAAGCTGCAACAGATTACCAGCCTAGGCAAGCACATGCAGGCCGCCATCCTGGATGCCTGCCCGTCCTACCACATTAACTTCGTAGGGTCCGCCGGTCTCTATGGCCCCTGTGCGACAGCCCAGACTTCACAAAGGCCTTGCTTGCTCTCTTCACACGACAGGCAGCCTGCCAGCGGGACTCGAGGCTCCAGCAGGGCTCGCTCTATGATGGTCCGCCACGTCGTTGTCTGGCGATTCAGTTCAGGACCGAGACACCATCCCGGCAACTTAATCGGGGCGAGCCAAGTTCCTATACACGCTCACAAGCCCGACGATGCGGTGCTGAAGGCTTCGGTGCTTTGACGAAGCCAGGGTGATTGTTGATGCATGGCTTGCCCATGACTGGCCGAATTAATCAACCGGACGACGAGCCTGGACAGAGGCTGATAGCTTCACAGCAAGGCACTCATCATCGTTCATTCCACACACACGCACCATGACACCCCAACGGAGCAAACAAGGCGGGAGCAGCAGCTGCATGCACGCCGAAACATTTGTCACAAACGGATTTCTATCAATTTCGTTGCCGCCCCTTGTTGACGATGGGGGAGAAGCAAAGTGAGAATTCAGCATGCCCCAGCATTGCCCACAAGCACAGATTCAAGACCCGCAGAGATGCTGCGACGATAATCTCACGCCGCCATAGTTTCGGCTTTTCCATGCTCTGCCGCTTTTCTCGTCTCCCCTCACTTGTCCCTCTTCCCTCCCACAGTTCACAATAACCTGCTTGGCGAGTCGTCACTCGGACGATCCCCACTTTGAAAGTTCCATTGCTGACCATCACAGCCGTGGAACTGAACAAGTTGGTCAAGAACGGTACAGGCCTTGTACCCCCGTGCTCTCACCGGACGCTGCCCATTCAGCTCTTGCGACCAGGGCCCCTTGGACAACTCGGGCGCCTTACCGTATGGTTGCTGACGACGGACCTTCCACACTGGCTAGCCCGCCAAGCAGACCTGCTAAGGATTGGGTGGGATCAACCGTCCTTTAGCGGGTCAAGAGGGCCCGGTAGGCCCTGAGGGATGCCAGCCTGCTTCTGAAGTGTCCTGATCGTCCACTGAATCAGACATCTTACAGGGGCTGTTATGTTGCGCCACCGAAGACGTGCCCTCCGTACCGCGGCGTTTGCGAGTTTTGCTTGGTGGGGAAGGGAATGAAAGCGTTCAACGACTCCTCCATTCGGAGGGAGTAGGCCGCTTCGATGGATCTTTGACTTTCCCAGACCCCGGTGAGCCCTTGCCTGCGCGTCAATAATCAGGTCTTAGCTATTATTACTCTGCTCGTAGGGATACGAGCCGATCTCTATACGTAAGTCGCGAGTGCACCTTGACAGCATAGCAAACCATTTGACGCCCGTTCAAACCTAGCGCAACTCGCCGGGCACCGGAACTCGTAACAAGTTACGGATACAGGTGCTGCCTCAGAGACGAGGACCTCAGTTCACCACAGGCAGCATTGCAGCGCTAGAGGACATGGGGGCTGAACGGGAACATTGCTGCCGCCATGTCATCCCGTCGGATGGATTGTATCACATCACGAACGCATTCAGGAGGATCCTCTCACGGCTGCCTCGCTGAGATTGCTTTCCGAGCTCCGCCTCATTCTCACATTTCACGATGACATCTGCCCTTGCTTGCCGCTGACAAGCCGGGTACTATCCTCTCCACAGCACCTACGACTCCCCGAGTCCGAACCAAACAAGGGAATGTTCAGGCAATCTCAGCTCAGCTCATTGCGTCGGGGCTCACCACCAATTCACCAACCCACTTGACAGCGTTGCGCTGATCCTGCACTAATTACAGTACGTACCGTCCTCAGTAACTCGCAGGTCGCCGGGCTTAGGGATGGGCTCCGGGCTGAGGCGCGACCTCGCCGTGGCCCGCTGGAAATGGAAGGGTGCCACCGTCTCTTGCCCCGTGACTTGCTTGACACCAGAGAACAGCGCTGGGTCACGCATTGACCTGCGCGCTGGCTGAGGCGCCGGCTGGGGAATGGTGTAAGCACTCGCCCTCGGCCGGAGTCCAATGGTCTCTCATCCCAACACTCTCGTCCTCCAGGGGGGACCTTTGGCTTCGGTATGGCGGGGCTACATGGGCACAACGTTGTACCCACGGGGTCCTTCTTTGCTGATCACCGGCCCAGCGTCTCCTTGCAGTGTTTGTGTGTCACTCGAGTCACGAAAGTGCAGCCACCATGTGATGGTTTTTCATGGGCAACTGAGAAGCTTTCACGCGCAACCACACTCACTGGACCTGGCGCAAGCTCGCTTCTCAACAATGATCCCTGGAGGAGCAAGCACCACATCATCCGCTCCACGCATTTATGCCCGGCGCCTTGTCTCGAATCACCTCTGCCTATCGCGGCTGACGAGGGCTTCAAACCATTGCCCCGGCCAACCAGCTGCGTCATCCAAATACCTTTTTGTGACCGATCGTCCACCCACCGGCTTGCTTGCTCATCGGCCCAGTCCTGTGTTGAGTTGGTCGACCTTATCCTTGTGTGCACACCATCCAAGAACGGACCTTGCAGACATCGAGCCGTCTCACCTGCGTTTTTATCCGGATATACAACGAATGTCAGCCTCCGGCGATCCTCGCCCGTGAACTTGGGGGTCGGGTGCTGTGCTCTTTGCCTCGCTGTCACAGATAACACCTATCGTTTACTATGCTGTGTTGACGACCTGGTCAATGTTGATTGCATCTTCGTCATCACCAACAAGTGATGACTACAGTACCACACTGACCACGGTCCGGTGGCTTATCCCCGGCTGAGCTGTCGGCAGCATGGTCGCCTTTCTTAGCAATAACCAACCCGGTTTCATGGTCTGGATCCGCAGGCATGTCGAATGTTCACGATTGCGCGCTCACAAGCAACACGGGTTGCTTGCGCTCCTTAGGTCTAAAGCAATCCCGCGCCAGGCCCATCAAGGCTGAAAGCTTTTTTACCCCCTCTTCCCAAAAGCTTTGTTGGGCACACCCCTGTTACTATTATATTTGCTACCCCGAAACCACACAACGGGAATCGTCCTCTCATTACCGAGTGCGTAGCCCACCCGGGAGGCTCACTTTCACGATCGGCAATCAGTCCAATGTCTGGATAGACAAGACAGGAGAAGCAAACTCGCCAGGTTTCCCACGTCATGCAGAAACAGCCCATGCACACGAGACCTTGTCATCTCCAGTCCAAACGCATTGCATCGTCAAGCTGAAGCCCGAACCGAACTAGAAGGATTCTTACGAACTGGAAAGGATTCTTGTGCTTGCTTCGATATCGGTACGATGTATTCCTACTATTGCAGGGTGGAAAACCGAAGGTATGTCAGCATGCGTCTCGTTTCCCATGAATGGAGGCGGCAATCTAAAAAGGCATTACTCCAACCAAGCCACCACATCAACTGGTCAACGTTTCGCTTGGCGCATCGGAACATGGTTGTGTCCATCACAAGCTCCGTTGGCTTCGACTCTAAGTTCATTGGTGGCTCAGCAAGATCCATGCACTCTCTGCTCTGGGGGACAAGCCAGGATCTGGAGGCGGCGGGCGGCCCACCCTGCGCTAACTCGAGGAGAGCGTGGAGGGTTGAAACTACAGACAGGGGAGGCGTGGAATGGGAATGCTAAAGCCGCCAGGGATCAGCATGCCTCGGCGCCTGGGTCCCGCCAAGGAACAGAAAAAGAAGAATTCGTCGAAGCCGCGACCCCATCACTGACGATCAACTTGCTCATATTCACATTTGCTCAAACTTCCCACGACATTGTGCACGCAAGGCTCGGAAGTAAGCCACAGCACTCACCAAGTGGGTGAGACAGGGTAATTGACACGCAACTCGGGCTCGGCAGCACCTCAAAGAGATGATGCTGGCAACATCCCACAGCTGCCGCCTTAACACCAAGGGGCACTGGTTCGGAGATGATCAGACCCAGGGACCTTGCGCCTGGGCCTGAGATGCGCCGTGCCCTTACGCTAGACTCCAAACGTGTGGCGGAAGCCACCTTGCAAAACCGCTGCCATGGGTCCAGCACTGAGGGGAGCGGGCAATTGGCGTGGTGACTGGCCCTTGTGGACAAGCACGGTCTCTTTGGCATCATCTGGACATGCAGGCCGGGGTAGAATGGGTTCTATAACCGGCAGCGCACACATTCAAGGCCCCCAACTCCATCCTACCCGCCGCTAGGGCTAAACGATGTAAGGCCCATGCCGCGGAGGCTGCAATAAACACCCCACATCAGAAGCCAGTCGACATAAATATTGATTCATCCTATGGGGACCACTCCACCATGGATCCACTGGTTTTTATGTCGGCTCCTGTGGGCGTGCGGCGGAGTGTTTGGGCACGCCTCCTCCCTCTTGCAATGGATGCAAGCAAGCAAGATTCGCCGCCAGAGGTTCCGATGGCCCCGGCTTCGCCGCCAGGACTGGGCACCATCCATCTGCCACAGCATGCGGGAGGTTTATGATCATGCAGGTGCCTTCTTTGAGACGATGACCCTGTACATAGCCATTCGTTACGCCCACACTCCTCCATGACTCGTCGACAGGACCTACTCTTACTGGCAGTGTCGACCAAGATTGATATTGGCGTCAGGCTTGTCAAGACCAAGAAGGACTCTGAGGTTGGTCGACGGTGATGGGCGGGTTGGGGCTTCGGCCCCTGGTCTGGTGTGGCCCCGGCAGGCGGTGCCCGAGGAGGAAAAAAAAGTCTGAATCACTCAACGCAAAAGGCAGCAAAGGTGTTTGGCGTATTTTGGGTCCCGCTTGGCTTGCCTCCAGTGGAACGGATCACCACCCACAGGACTCGGCTGCAACATGGCCCAGCATGGCCAATCAAGCGGTTGAAGGAAAGCGTTGCCAACTTTCCAGGTCCAGACATTTGACGGTACGGAGTGTTGTCCAATACTTCAAAGTCGTCTCTCTCATGTCAGGGCCTTCTCTCATTTGCTATCCTGACATTTGATGACCCTATTGGCATGGACAACGGGCGGCTCTTCCTCACCCACGTCCAATGTCATTCAACGGATGTCTTGGGCTGCCGACTTTTACAGCCCGCCTGCAGATTCCTCCTCGACCCCCACATCTTGTATGTCAATGCCAATCTGGTGGTGCTCGGTGGGGCCGCGCGGTACCGCCACGGGCGGAATGCGGCCCATGGACGGTGCGCCGTCAATTACGGCAGAGGCCTGCCTACCATGATGGCCGGACCCTGTCTGGACAGAGCAGGTTGACTCCGAAACCTCGACCAGCCAAAGGAGCCGAGCTCGCTACACTTTGCTTTTGCGAACTACCCCTTTTGATTGGACCCCAGCGTCCCCGTCGCAACCCAATCTCACCAAGCTCCAAGCCTCGAAGCAGCATGAGACAAGTTGACAGGCGTCCACCGAGGAGCTGGCCAATTTTACTTTGATCAGGATGCTGACGATCTGGGCACGCGCCAGCACACAGTCAAGTCGCGAGTACGACTGCAACTGCAGCATGAGCCGCCACAACCGTTTCCTGGAACGCGTCACCCCGGCTTCGAGATGACGTCCCGCCAGAACCATCTTGGCATCATTTGACTTGGCCAAAGTGAATGCGCGGATTTCGACCATCAAGATTCGGAACTAGGAACGAATTCTGGCGGGGATCTTTATCCAAAGGTCGGCTACTGTACTGTACCATTCACAGCGGAACCATAGCGCCTCTATCCGTCCTGCACTGCGAAGTACGAGACTCCACAGCCGCTATCATCAGGTTCACAATCAGCAAGGAAGCCGATTATAACTACAACCACAGCCAGATCATGACCGGGCCTTCGCCCATGAGCACTCTGACGCTTGTGACAAGACGAGGGTGGTTCACGACGTAAAGTCAGTCAGGGCCTGCTGGTGTTGCTCAAACGATGTGAGACATTTACTTTGGGGATGATCAGTCGCCAACGCTAGGTAGTGTGACCAGGGACGAGACGTCCAGTCCAGTCCCGTCCAGTCCCGTCCAGTGCATGGTCAACGCCTGCGGCGTAGCTCTGACAATTGCTCTGGAGCCCCGGGCGGCCGAGATGTCTCCAGCAGCCGCCCGCTGCTCCGTCCGAGAGCCCCACCGATCGGGACGTCGAGGGCGGGCCAGAGTTCAGCCACGCCACGGATGCTGGGAGGCCTGGGCCTCCGAGTCCGCAACCCTCGCTCGGTCTTGTTTGCCAGTGAACGCCCCTTGCTAATCTCACGGCGTCTGACCTGGGCGCCTTCCAACTCTGACTGGGCATGCTCAAGAGCTCTAGCGCTGCAACCACCCCTCCCCAACCTTGGCTAGCCAGCACCCCTATTTCTTTGCTGTCAAGGGGGGGGCTTGGAGAATGCACTCACTTTGCAGGCGGACCAGCGTCATCCAGCACTCTCTTACCGAGATGGGAGCCATGTGCAGCCAGGGATGGATCTGAAGCTTTGTCCTCTGTTGGTTTTCTACTCGCCTTCAGCTCCCTCTCGATCGGTGATGGCTCCACATACCAATTATCGCCCCTTCAATGAATCCTCCCACAGCCTTTGGCCTGCCTGTTGTCCCCGTCGAGCCTAGTTTGGTTTGGCCGGATGTTGACTCGGTTGCTGTTCTTTCTTTTTCTCTTTACTACCCTTTATTCTACCAACCGGATGTTGCACCACCGTTTACGTTTCTCTGGGCCGCAAGTCAATATGATCCGATATTCCTGGTCAACCTCGCGCCCCTTTCTAGCAGTTCATGGTCGGTACTGGATGTACTGTACCTCGTTTATTAGTTCTACCATGAGAGCGTATCGATCCCCTCGCGGCCCAACCCTTACGAGCATGGCGCCGGCCCTGTCAAGCGGGCAGCCACTGACTCCCTCTCACGTTTCCTCCCGTCCCATCTGACACGTCTCAAGCTTGTCCCCCCGTTCCCCGATGATGCTGCGATGTGAGTTGGGGGAGCCAAGCCCAGCAGCAACCAGCCAGACAACGACTCACGGCTCATCACCTTGGCCAACCTGCCTCTTGGCGACCTCTCCTCATGGCATGACGACGCCGCTTGCTCCTCTAGGATGCATTAGTAACAGACGTTGGCCACTGTGCTGGGTATCGCCCATGGCGATGTGCTCAACCAGAGACGGCTTCCAGACTAGTTGTCTTCATACAGAAGCCCCCCGGCGCATCCGCGTGGCCCAAGGTCGTGTCTTGCAGCATTTTCCCGACCCCTACTTTTAGCAGCAGAACCTTTGCATCCACCTGCATCACCATGGCACCTAACAGAGCAAAGATTGAGACAGACATGGTGGTCTTGTGGACCTGGAGACAGATGTCGATAGTGCACACAACTCGATGCTAACGTCTCCTGCCCCTTGTCACCACTCTAGTCTGGCATCCACTGCAGGCAGAGGAAGGGCCTTATCCCCATTTTCAC
>SSHR01001947.1:0-29975 GCA_006518225.1 Fusarium neocosmosporiellum
GCCCCGGACCGCTCGATCCGAAGATGGCGGCCTTCCTACCCTCGAGGAGTTCATCACCCAGCTCGTCGTCTCCTCCAACGTCCAGGTCCCGACCCTCATGTCGACCCTCGTCTACCTTGGCCGCCTCAAGTCCAAGCTTCAGCCCATGGCCCGCGGCCTGCGATGTACCGCCCACCGAATCTTCCTCGCTGCCCTCATACTCGCCGCCAAGTACCTCAACGACAGCTCACCCAAGAACAAGCACTGGGCCAACTACAGCCACATCACCACTGACTGCTACAACTTTGGCTTCAGCCGCACCGAGGTCAACCTCATGGAGAAGCAGCTCCTCTTCCTTCTCGAGTGGGACCTGCGCATCACTGAGGAGGACCTCTACCGCGACCTCGACGACTTCCTCGAGCCCCTCCGCCACAAGATCGCCGAGCGCCATGTCCGCAAGATGCGACACCGCGAGGAGAAGCGACGCCAGAAGGAGCTCTCTGCTGCCTGCGCCCGATACCCCAGCCCTCCCTCTTCTCGCGGCCACTCCCGATCTCGCGGTGCTACTCCCGAGCAGCACACTCGCAACATGAGCGGCTCCATCTCTCCTCCTGGCCTCAGCTACAGCAGCTCTACCAGCTCCTACGCCTCCTCGGTCTCTTCCGGACGCGCCTACTCGCAGGCCACAACCCCCCTCGAGCCTTCGGAGCCTGAGCCCTACTACTACTATGAGTCGCAGCAGGGCAGCCTCTACGACTCGCCTGTCCAGATCGTCCCCGATGTCGACTACCCCAAGGCCCACATGGCCAGCAGCCGCATGCTTCCCTACGAGATCACCGCCGACGAGTACCACCAGCAGTATCAGATGCAGGACGCCGCCTCCAAAAAGCAGCAGCAGCAGCAGCAGCAACAGCGCCCCAAGCGAGGCATGTGGGGTCGCCTCCTCGGTGGCAGCGTCGCTGTGCGATGAGCCATCTGACTAGACCTCACCTGTTCGACACTCATACTTAATGCATACTCCTGGCGTTTTCACGGATAAATGTTTGGCATGACGCATTTTCCGCATTGAAAAAGAAGAAGCTTGGCATGGCGTCGGTTTGCTTTTTCACATCTGCTTTTTAGAAAACCAGATACACCACGGGACGATGACTCTTCGGCACTCATCTCCCCGGCAGTTTTTCTTTGTTTCGCCGACTCTACTTGTTTTTATTATTGTTTTGGTGTTCAGCTACAGGCGTTGTTGGGATTCTCATCGATCGAGACGGCAGCCCCCCTGGTGATCGGGGGGCGTGTGCATTACAGGGGGCAGAGTATTTGGCATTGGCAGGATTTGGACTTTTGGCATTACAAGTGTTATTTGACGGCCGCTTTGGTATCACGCTCCATGGGTGGTGGCATATAGGATGGGAATGGGTTATACACTGCCACGTTTCAACAGGTTTGGGCTGTGGAGTTAATCATTGGGAATCAATCAGACAGACACTGGGCGGTGCAATTAGATTACATTACCACTGCCGGTATTCAGATCAGATCCAATACAAAGAGAGGCCGAGAGCCTCGATGAACTACAAACAATGCCTCCCCTTCTGCCTTGGCTGTGACCCGCAATCATTAATCAATTAGATTTGACTCTTGTGAATCAATTCACAGACAGATCAGCCTTCCTCACTGCCTGGCGGTCTGCCTTCATGACTGTTGGCTGTTGGCTGTTGGCTGTTGCCATGGATGCGAGATCTAAGCCCATGTGATCTGCTTTCCCCTTTCAGCCAATTGCCAAATTTGGTAGGCTGACCTGGACCCTTGGGGGATCCGCTATTTAAGGCAGCCCTACGACCAATCAACGATGAGTCAGCGCCGTTAACGGCCAGGGGGGTGGTCCCCGCCGCTGCCCGTGTTCGGACAAATCAGAGTCCGACGGCGGTGTTGGGTCCTACGCAAGTAAGCTGAAGGAGGCTTGAATTGGAGTTAACCCGCGCCGTCGGAAACAGGGAATTGAAAAGGACTCATGGTGAGTCGAAAAAAAAAAAGGTCAAAAAGGACAACTAACGAAAAAGACGAAGGAGGGGCGAGATTGCGGAACCTGCGGGTACGGGATAACGTGTACGGGTTGCGTATTGCGTGGCGTATTTACTTTGCGATGGGGTTCTCCAAGAATACGGGATGTGGAGGGTGGCAGGTGGGTAGCATCATCCAAACTGGCGATAGAGAAAGTGGTTCCATCTATTTGATACGAGTTCTTGGGCATGAAACTAGGTGTGTTTTCGTTTCGCGTTTCGATAGTCTTTTTTTAGAATCATAAAAAAAAAAATCATTCATCTAGTTACTTTTGTAATCAGGTTATCCGATTGTTACATGATTTTTTCTTTCTTTCTAACAATGAATTAAAATGGGCGGGTATTGTCGAATGTTATTGTGCCTGGCGTGAGGGGGGACCGAAAAAACAGGCGTCGTGGCTGTGAACCAGTCATTGCATCGCTGATGATGCAGGCGGATCTCTCGGGCGATGGATGGATGGATGGATGGATCATGGGGGAACAGATTATGGGCTTACTTTGACATGCTCACTGGTGAAATGTTGCGCTCGGGACCGAGGAAGGATGAGGCTGGGCACACACTTGCTTGGGGTGTGTCTGTATATGTACACGACAAAGATCTTTGTTGTTGTTGCTGTTGGCGATTTGCGAGATTTCAGCCATTGGCTGTATCGGGATATATCTTGGGCACTGCATGGCGTTCTTTAACGGTCGTATCACGCAGGAAAAAAAGACAACAACAGTAAGCTGTGCATCTTGATTGACAGGGGAGGCCCGGGGTATCTATCTCTCTTGTTGGGGGCCGGATTATTCAATTACAATTAAGGGCTTATTACACTAGAAAATGCATGCATCATCGCTCACTCATCATCAACTTCAACCTCACGATGCCGAAACCCAACCCCTGGGATCCCCGTCCGAAGACTCAGACTGCTCAACACAACGCTGATGCTTGACAGAGCCATCGCCAGCGCCGCCCACACCGGGTCCAGCTTGACGTGACTCCCGTCCCCCGTCGTGATGGGGTACAGGCAGCCGGCAGCGACGGGCACCGCAATCATGTTGTACACGACGGCCCAGGCAAAGTTGACGCGGATACGTCGGAACACGGCACGGCTGAGGTTGAGGAGCGTGACGACGGCGGCGAGATGAGACGTCGCGAGCACAAAGGCGGCGCTGCTGATGGCCACGTCGCTGCCGGACCCGATGGCGATGCCCACGTCGGCAGTTGTGAGCGCGGGGGAGTCGTTGATGCCGTCGCCGACCATGGCGATCATGGCCCGCCGCGTCGTCGAGCCGCGTGCGTGGAGCGAGGCTTGGAGCGACGCTATCTTGGCCGCCTTGTCTGACGGGAGCACCTCTGCAAAGACGTTGGAGGCTGGGATCCCTACGCGCTGCGCCACCGCGCGCGCGGTAGTTGCATTGTCACCGGAGAGCATCCAGACTTGGGTTCCTCGCGCCGTCAGGGCCCGGATCACCGCGACGGCTTCACGACGGATTGGGTCCGAGACGGAGAGCGCGGCGACGAGGGTCCAGGTGTGACCGGCCGACGCCTTAGTGGCGACGAGGGCGACAGACTTGGCCTCGGTCTTCCAGGTCTGGAGGAGCGAAGAAACACGACCCGAGATGACCACGGAGAAATCTTGCATGAGGAGCTCGTTCCCGACGATAATGTCATTTTGCTGGTTGTCGGCGCCTTTGTACGAGGCCTTCATGCCCCTTCCAGGCAGCTCCTCCAGGCCCTCAACATCGGCAGCCTGGGTGTCGGCTCCGCAGAACGAAACGATCGCCTTGGCAATTGGATGGCTGCTGCTCTCCTCGACGGCCTTGAGAGCCGACATCAGATCTCCTCGTTCCTTCTCATCGGCTGAACCATCCGGGAAGACGGCAGCGTCGGTGATCTGCGGCTCTCCCCCCTCGGTGAGGGTACCCGTCTTATCAAACACGACGCAATCAATCTTGCTCGCCTTCTCAAACGCCTCACCACCACCTTTGGCAAGAATACCGTGCTTAGCCGCGATTCCACCGCCTACAAAGATGGCCGTCGGAGCTGCCAGGGCCAGTCCACAGGGGCAAGCGACGACGAAGACGGCAATGGCAAACTGGAGGGCAAAGACAACCCAGCCACCTGAGGATTCTGCCTTGTGGTCTGGGACGGCATTCGAGAAACCGACAACCATCCAGACCACCCAAGTGAGGATGGCAACCAGGGTGATGACGGGAACAAAGTAAGTGGTCAGGAGGTCGGCGATCTGCTCAATGGGTGCTCGCTTGGTTTGGCCTTCTCGGACGACCTGGACAATCTGATCCAACATGGACTTCCCCGAGGTGCCAGTGACACGCACAGTGATGGCAGACGACTTGTTGATGGTTCCAGCAAAGACCTGATCTCCTTCCACCTTCTTGATGAGGCGTGACTCGCCAGTGAGACTCGACTCATCAAAGTTGGTCTCTCCCGTGACGATGACGCCGTCTGCAGCTGGGGATGCGCCGTGAGGGATGCGAATGACATCGCCAGTGTCAAGTTGGTCAACAGGGACAGTTGTAGTCGTCTGAATTCCGGCCTTGTCCTTCTCAACAAGAAGGGCTGTCGTTGGGCGAAGCTTGCCCAGCATCTCTACGGCGTCACCGGTCTTGGATTTGCTGTACCCCTCGATGAGTCTGCCCGCGAGGAGGAACATGGTCAGAAAGACGACCGAGTCAAAGTACATCTCGGCACCGGAACCTTGGTGGTGTCTGCTCGTGGTAGCCGCTGCAATCATCTGTGCCACCGAAGAGATGTAGGCTATGCTGGTTCCCAGAGAAACAAGCATGTTCATGCTGCCGAATCGATAGAAGCGCTGTACCACGGGCACGCGGCTACCCGAGCGCCACATAGTTCGCACCTCATTGATGGCCCTAACATGGAAGACGTCGGCGGCGAAAAAGTAGACTGGTGTGGCAAGGATGAACAGGGAGATATCGAGGCGGCTGAGTCCAGAGGTCCACGGTTTCATCAGGTACATCTTCCCGTGGTTCGAGTTGGGCAGGAGGCTCATGTAGACGATACCCAAAACAAAGGTAGGTATGGCAAAGATGATGGTAAGGATTTCACGGTACAACAGAGCGCGTTGGTGCTTGGCTCTGATGGCCCTAGAGCGCTCCTCGAGGGTAGGAGGGTGGTAGATGGATGCCTTGAGAGCCTCATCCGCTGCCTCAATGGCTTGGAGAATGTGTCTCACCGTGAACTCTGGCGCCTTGGGGGTATATCGAAGCCTGACAATGGGGTTCTTAACGGTAGGTCCCTGGAAAATCTGAAGTCTGTCTGGCGCAAGACCCTTTAGAGTTGTGATGATTCGATCTGGGCACCTCGAGCAGAAGATGCCGTCGACACGAATTTCGACCTCCCGTTCGTCTGCGGCTTGCTTCTGCTCCTCAAGGTTGACAACTTGATCGATTGCAGCGTCGTATCCCAGGTCTTCAATGGCGTCGACGATGTCTTGCGTCCGGTCGCCATCGGTATAATCGACAGTAGCACTGTTGGATACCAGGTTGACAACAACCTTTGAGATCCAGGGGTACTTTTGGATCTCCTCTGTGATGGTGTTGACACAGACAGCGCAGGTCATGCCGCCAACTGACAGAGTCACTCGCCACAACGAAGGGGGAGCCGTGTCCGTGATTACTTTTTGAAGAGGATAAGGCAAGGAGGAGTGTTTTGTGAAAGTGTCGGATATCTTGGAAGAGGTGCGAGCCAGTTTCCCATTCTCGTAGTGTTTCACATCTTGGCTGATTGCTTCGGATCTGCATGCTTCGCAGTTCTCGAGGTGAGCTGCCCGGGCCGCCTCTGCAGCTGAAGGCGATGGCTTAGGGCGCCAGAGCTGGAAGAAGGAGTCGATGAATCCGGTGGGATGCTCCATGGCGTGGCTGCTCTCGCCAAGGTCAACTTGGGAGGTGCGGTACAGATCAATGGAGGAGCTCGCAGTGGTGTTTACGCCACACACCTCGAAGCCGACATCTTCGAGGGTCTTTTCCATGCTGCGCACCGAGGCTGGCGTGTTGTCCTTGTGTTCAATCGTCACCACGGAGGTGACGAGGTTTGGAGATACCCAGAGCACATTGTCGCCGTAAGTCTCGTGGAGGAGTGAACGGATCAAGGTGACACATGACGGGCAGTGAAGGTTGCCCAGTAGATAGGAAGTCGTAACGACGTCTGTAGGCGCCATCTTTGTTGATGTCTCTCGCACCTGAGAGGTTGCTGTGTTGTTGCGATCTGAATGTGATTGGTTCAGGAAGCGCAGTGAAGATGCTAGTAAGGATGATTCACGTGCCCTACGATACTGAGCGAAGAGCAGTGAGATGGTCTTTTCAGGACGAAAAACAAGCGATGGTTGGAATTAAATGGTGTATATGGATTGTAGAGAGTTCCTTCCTTCCTCCAGCAGCTTCTAGAGGCGAATATTTAACATCTGGCATTCGTGATCCAAATCCGCACAAATCTCGCAAATCTGGAGCTGTGATGACGATGGCTTGCGACTAGCGGTGCAGGGTTAGTGACACCAGAAAATTTCATCACCAATCTCATTTGATGACAAAACAAACGGCCTTGATCGATTTTCGCCATGGCCCACTGAATAGACGTTGAACTCTGCATTCTTCCCGTTGAAAATCCAACGCATCTGCCGTCCCGCGATGCATTGAACCTGCCGTGAGCCGCCGGTGGGCCTCCCGGTGAATGGCGCTTGTAGAGACGTTTGGTGGCGGGAAGTCAAGCAAGCTGGCCAAAACAGGTTAAGCGTCAACAGGGTTCCGTTGCGCTCTTTGTGCGGAGGCGTTTTGAAGGTCCATATAATTCGACAATCAATAAGCCCAAGGCATGATGATGATGTTTTTGCGTTCTTTGTGCGGCGCTGTTGGTCATCCATCAAGCGCACATCCCTCAGCCAGGACGGATCCTTCTAGATAAGAATGGCGCGTGACGGAAGCCGAGAAGCAGGCCAAGACGACATCTGGCCACGGTTCATTGTTGGCAGTGACTTGGCAAGAAGATGCATGTGAGGGGTTGCCATTTGAGGGGTCGTGAGGGCCTCAACATGGAGTCATGGATGGACCAACTTGATCATGACCTGTCGATAGCATGAGCCAACTTCCTCCTCCTTGGGGATGGTTCCGAGAGGCATCACGTGCGAGGGCGGAAACTGTTTCATCACGTGACCGAAACACGGCTTTGTGCTTCCGACTCTGGCCGGTCTCATCAAGGTGATGGCATTTCATGGACACAGACCGCAATTGTAGCGAGTCTCGCCATGACAAGGCGAAAGACTCAAAGGCGTCTATACGACGACACCCGAATCAATTCGTAACCAGAGAAGAGCGTCCTTGTCGCGATGATTCATGCATCATGCGCCCGAATGAATTCCCCCGAACCAACGTTGCACGGATTGTACTCGTGCTACCGAAATTCGGTCAACAAACAACAGAGTCGCATCCGCATGTAGGCAATACCGATGCCAGGGAACGGAATCCCGCCAAACTTGACACGAGCTTGAGCCTCAATTTCGGTGCCTTGTCGAATCGATCGGCATGGTCCATCCAGCCCAGGGAGCTGCACCGCCTTTGCTGTTCAACGGAGGCCCAAGTCCGTATGCTGTTGATAATTATGTGCAACAGAAACAGGAGGTTGAGCAGGAAGATCAGCCATAGTTTTGTCAAGACGAAACAGCGGAAACCAAACTACCTGAGTTTAGCCAGGGATTCGAGAACTCGTCAGAGCCAGAGGTCGCCTCCAGCCAGTTGACAAAACATGATCCGACCAACAGGTCCGGCTGAAACTGCTAGGTCGACCAGGCGGATGGGACAGGATCAGGTGGTGCGTCGCACTCGATGGCGTCTTCCCCATCGCAATATGCCATAGCTCGAGTCAGCACGCGTGATTGCATAGAGACGGTTCCGCCTCGGACGCACACGGCCAGCGAGGCGGGAAATAGGATGCCGGACAGGGCCTGGCTCTAGGACCCATTCACCGGACATTTCTGGTGGATTCGGACTGCCGCAGCCGCGAGACAGGCCATGCCACCTACCTATGTTTGGGCCACCCGCAATGGTCGATCGTCCAGGTATTAGGCGAGCCGCGACAAGAAGCCAGAGCCATCGCGATAGCAATCGAGCAACTTCCTCCTCTTCACTATCCGAGCGTGCTTGGGAACAGGCCCTCTCGCCCGCAAATGCGGAGGCCTTATCATTTCATTACGTACCAACTCTGGGGGAAGAAGATGCTCTCATCTGTTGGTTGTGGGGGATCGAATCAATTGCATAATAGAGACTTGGCCTTGGTCTGGGGGAGGGGCGAAAGGGTCAGAAAAGGCCAGCGGCGGTTACAGGCGGGCTGGGATTGTCTTGTGAATCCTTGAATTTCTTTGGGGATCCTTGAGCATCCCCAAGAAGTCCCTGCAAACCTTGCTGACATGGCTGATAGCACCTCCTCCAAAGAGACAGCTGCGTAGAGCTGACCCCAATATACCAAGACTCCAACTCCAAATCATGAGGCGTTCCCCCCCTCTCATAGTTTCCATGCAGCTTCCAAGACTTTTCCACTTGCCTGTTGTGGCATGGTCAGCTCCAATCCCCATCCGCCAAGGCTACCGGCTCTCCACAAACGAGATGGCTACTTCTGTCTCTCCAGATAGATCGGCTGTATGTGTTCTTCTCGGCGTGTCCTGGGTGTTTGCAAGGATATCGAGGTCAGACGGGTCGAGATAAGTGACCCATTTCGAGTCGATTTGAGGACGGCAAGATTGCACCGTGGATACTTTCTCCGCAGGATGAGACGAGGCGCCAACACGTCTCCTCCGAATGGATATTGACCGCAGGATCGTCCGGGCGTTCAACCGTAGATGGATAGGCTAATGGGGAATAAGACAACAACCGAATATCCCTCGTTTTTAATAGCAAGCGCGAAACGAGGTACCCATGGCAATCCCGACGATTATTCCCCAGGGTGAATTCCGGACGTTTAGCATAAGCTTGCCGACATTCCCCAGTCAAATAGTCGACTTCGCCTTGTTGTCATTACAAGGCGCGACCGTTCTTCTGGACCTGTTCCAGAACTGTTGGATGTTGGTCCCTTATCCTTGCTAGAGGCCATTAGTGCTGTGGACGACGGCTGCATGCCCTAGTCTGCATTGGATGTCGAGCAGACGAGAAGGCCTCTGCCGATTTTAGCTGCAGCAGTTCGTTTGGCGTTTCGCAGTTCATCCAATGCCATTGAGCCGCAAGAGGCGACGGGATGGCGTCGTGATGCCCGGTTATCTCCTGACGCTGCCGCCTCCATCCTCGGGCGTCACCTTGACTCACCCGTCTGCAATTCCCATGTTGGACCCTCTGTGGCTCGAGGTAAAAACCAGATTTGAAGCCAGTCAAAGATGGAAAAGCTGACACCAGACAACGAGATGGCCCACGAGCCCGGGCCGACAGCGCTGTCAATGGAGCGGCAAACGACGCTCGTGATGTCGAATAGACGGGTCGATGGCGCATAAGCATTGTACAACTCAAATGATACCCACTGGACAACCACTCTGCGGCTGGCGATGCTCTCCTGGGCGAGTACTTGCAGCACAGTGTGCACCGGAGGGTCCCCGAAGTTGAGGTCAGGAGCGCGATGTGGGAGAGAGAGAGACGAATACGTACCCCGAGGTGAGGATTAGCCGCCGTACCAATCGGGGAGGATGAGAGCAAATGTCCCTGACCAGGCCCCATCACAGCGCGATTAAAGGCAATGACCCCCATTCAAGTCTAACCCCCGTGGACGGTTGCGAGCGAGGAAATGATGCCGGGATTTGTTAGGGTTTCCATGGGTTCCACCCCCAGGGGGTAACGACGGATGGCGGGTTCACTCGAGGGAAAGACCCTTGCCTGGGCATCGTTTGCACGAGGCACATTGCAGGCATGGGTATCACAGGGTTTCTGGCGACCGCTGGTTTGCCTCGCCGCCGTTGACGGTAGACTTCCATGTGGATGTGGGTGCTGCAGAGAAGACACTGGCATCCGTCCATCGATCGACCCGGCTACTACGTAGCAGAAGGAACATGGTGAATCCTTCAAGGGTCCGCATGGGGTTTCGTCTGTTCTTGGGAAGTGGCACGAGGCACACGGGTGGTGAGACTGACAAGCTCTTCACAGTGACTGCCGTTTGTGTGTGTCGTGTGTCGCAATAAGGCGATCGAGATAAGGTGGGAGGATAAGGTCAGTGACTAGCAATGCGGTTAGTCAGCTTCCGCTTTGGTTGCAGCAGCCAGCGCCGTCTGTTTTGGCAGGTCCGGCCAATGGCACGGCACGCAACACGCCACCGCTGACTCTGTGGCGTTTCCCGTCGATGCCCCCTAACCTTGAGATCTGCCGGCCTTCCATGGTTATTTCCCTCACGGTGAGGCGCCCTCCCGCCCGCTCTCGCACGCACACACAGCCCGGCCGTCGTCACCCTAGCTTGGTTCAGCCCAGCAGGCGGGAGGGGAGGCTCTTGTCTATCTATCTATCAGCCTCAGCCTCAGCGGCTGCGGCTACGGAAGCGCCAGCAACATCTAGAGATTCGCGGCACTGCATCTTCACCAGCTCTCTCTGCATGCTAAGAATGCCCAGCCAGATAAACAGGAATACTGGATCCCCGTCTGTGCAGTCCCTTCCTATCTCTCTGCTGTTGCGACGTGGGACCTGGTCCCTCCCTCCTTCTCCGCCATTATCCATGGTACTTGGCCGTCCAAGGCGTCTTGGCTTGGGGTCAAGGTACAACATGCTATGGGCTGGACGGCTGCCTCGAGTCTTGGCCCTTTCTCTCAAACGACTCGTCTGCGCGCCCTTTCTCTTGGCATCGTCGCCTCCTCGGGCAAATCCAGAGTCTCATCAACAGGTGCTCTCCACATGGTCTGCCAACGAGCACCTCTGGTTCGGCTTACCCGAGCCGGCGGACCAACGTTCGTCATGCCCAGACGCCGGAGCCCTTGACCGTGACTGTCTGCTTGCCTGATGCTTGTCGCCTTGGCGCTCAAGAGAAATCTCGTAACCTTCCTACCTTCCCCCTCCCAGCAGGCCAAGCTCTCTCGCTGCTTCGCATCGCTTCTCGTTCTGGAGACTGATCCGCCGACTGGGCGCGTCACCCGTGCGTCCCCGTTGTTTCTGTCCTTGCCAATGTCTCTGGATGACCCATAACATCTGCTCCCACAGAGCTTCGCCGTCTTGGCGAAGAGGGGGTCAGGATGGCCTATAAAGCTTGACGAGGAAGCCCCCTCGAGAGCCTGGTCTTATGTGCTCTCCCACCTCCTAGCAGTCCATCCAGTCAGTCAGTCAACTGTTCTCGTTCGTCCGTCATACTCAAGTCGAGCAAGTCGTTGTTGCAATGTCGGCCCCAGAGTCCAAGGATATGCCCGGGACTGAGACTCAGCCGGTGCGAACCAACTCCAACCCAACCGCCGCCGCTGCCACTCCGATTGAGGAGCAGACTGCAAAGAAGCAATGGTGGCACAGAAACAAGAAGGCCCCATCCGATGATAGAGCCAACTCTGGCCCCGACGTCGCTGCTGTCCAGACCGAGGAGCACGAGGTCAAGAAGCCTTGGTGGCACAGCATCAAGGAGCCTGGATCGGCTCTTCAGATCATCAGTGCCGCCCTCGTTGCCATCGCTATCGGTGTCGTCGTCGCTACTCAGGTCGAGAAGGTCCCTGATGCTGCTCGTGTCATCATCTCCATCCCTGGTGACCTCTGGCTTCGATCTCTCAAGGCTGTCGGTGAGTCTCATGAACCCTATACCCATTAGCCACCAGTTCTCCAAGGGCAAGCAACTAACCAGCCCACAGTCCTTCCCCTGATCGTCTGTTCCATGTTGCTCGCTGTGACGAGACTTCGAGAGATGTCCGGCGGCGGTTCTCTGCTTGCCAAGTGGGTTGTCGGATACTATATCATCACCACCCTCATCTCCATCACCCTCTCATGTCTGATGATGGGTTTGGTCTGGGCCCACCAGTTCCAGGAGGTCGGCGAGGACTCTCTCAAAATGGACGATGAGGAGACAACGGTTGACACTTCGGAACGGCCCGTCCACCAAGTCGTTCTTGAGATGTTCCAATCTTTCATCCCCGCCAACGTCGTGGGTGCCATGGCCGAAGACCAGCTTCTCGCCGTCATCATCACGGCCATCATTGTGGGATACCTCATCGAGAGCCCTCAATCCCCCATCATCCGCGTCACTGAGGAGATCGAGCGCATGATCACCAAGATCATCACCTGGCTCATCAAGGTGGCCCCCATCGGTGTCTTCTTCCTGATCCTGCCCAACCTGATGAAGCTCGACATCAGCCAGATTGGTCTGAACCTGGGTCTCCTCATCGGCGGTACCCTCTCCACCATGCTCATCCACATCCTGGTCATCGTCCCCATCATCTTCTTCACCTTTACCAGGATGAACGCCTACTCGTACTGGCTCAAGATCTCTCCTGCCTGGGTGACTGCCTGGGGTTCTGCTTCGTCGGCCGCCACTCTGTCTGTGACGCTTCGATGCGCCAAGGAGCGAGGCATCCCTGCCACCATCTACAAGTTCTCTTGTCCCCTGGGCTGCCTGATCAACATGGACGGGTAAGTTACAACGCACTCTGCATCTTGTGAAACAGAAACTGACCTGTATGATAGTACCGCCATCTACCTCCCCGCGGCTGTCACATTCATGGCTGCCACTCAGGGCATCACTCTGGGCCCCGTTGACTACATCATCGTGGCCCTGCTGTCGACCCTGGCCTCAATCGGTGTCAGCCCCATCCCTTCGGCCTCGCTGGTCCTGTCTATCATGATTGCCCGTTCGGTCAACGTCGAGCTGACTGGAATGTACGCCGTCATCGTGGCCATCGATTGGTTCCTCGACCGTTTCCGTACGGCCGTCAACGTCTCTGGCGATCTCTTTGCTGGTATGGTCGTCTACAAGATGACTGGAATTGAGGACCCTCCTGAGGTGGTTGAGGAGGAGGCCCGTGAGGCTGATATGAAGGAGAAGGACCCCTCCAACAGGGTCTAAGGTGTAAATGACTTGAATTGTGTATGTCCACGTATGGAGAGTTTGAAGCCCGGCGTTGAAGCGTAATCGTTTTTAGTATTACCAACCAGAGTAGTTGGAACTGAATGACAATACAAACCCATTCATGATGAATGCATGGCTTACTTGAAGATGACGACCAAAAGTGAAAATGTGACAACTGAGATGTAGAATCAGCAGCCAAGCAAACGTGTTGGTGGTCGAAAGCTTGGCTTTTGATCAAGAGTCGGTTGGTATGATCCCTGCTCGGAGCTGGGCGAAGCTTGGCTGAATCGACCCCGGATGCCAAGCATGCAAAGTACCGACATGGTTGCACTCACTGTGACATGACATGACGCTCCCAAGAGATAAGCAAGAGATAAGAGGGTGTCGAAGGATCAAGTCGGCAGTTCTTTTGGATTGTATTTGGGGGACAGAAAGTCGAGGGCCAAGGCTGCTTCTTATCTTGCCCAGACTTATGGACCCTTGTCATGGGGGCTCGGCATGCTCGGATAGAGAGTGTACCGCGCGGCATGAGGGAGGCCACGTTTTTCTGGGTTAATTTTATCAGTTGCATGGCCTATTTACCCCGGCTTTCTTGTCTCTGATAAGCTTCGAGGCAACACACCTAGTTTCCTACTGAGCTGCCCCATTGGGACACGCCGATGCTTTGGTGTGGTTGCTGGGAGCTTCAACTGTGGCGAGCTAATCGAATGCACGGATTCGAGCTGCATGTCGAATATTGGCGAGATGAGGGCCAACGGTCACATCCTCGAGGCAGTGTTCACGAGCAGGGGCAAAGAGATAAGGACATTGAAGTTGCATGGTTTCATGCAAGTCACCCATTGATTCAAGTATATGGTGAAGTGAAGGACATTTGAAGAGCCAGATCCCAAAACGAGAGACCAAAAGGAAATACCCAGGAAAAAAGGAAAGGTAGTAAATGACCCCGTTGCGCCCGTCTATGACCCTGTCATGCATGCATGCTGTATGCCCATGCCCCTCCACATTTATCTCTCAACTCAGATGCTGCCTCTTATCGGCGAACTGCCTCAGACCTTGATCTTCCTCTGGAGGTAATTGTTGTTGTTGGCGATCAAGTTGGGCGCCTTGCGGAGGTTGCCAGTGATCTTGCCAGACGTGGCAACCTTCTTGAGCCAATTTGAAGTCTGCGAGACGCCAAAGATGCCCTCGATGGACTGGGCGTAGAGGACGAGGCTGGCAACGTGAGGAGCAGCCATGGAGGTGCCGTCCTCGATGGCAGTGCCAGTATCAGACTTCCATGAGCAAGAGACGACGCCAACACCGGGGGCCATGATGTCGACAAAGCTACCCCAGTTGGAGAAGCTGGCAACCTTCCAGTTGCTGTCGATGGCGCCGACCGTGATGGCGTTGGCGACGGAGCCGGGAGAGGTCTTGGCCGTGTCCATGGCCACGTTTCCGGAGGCGACGACGGTGATGACTCCGGCCTTGACGGCATTCTCGACGACCTTGTTGAGCGACGCCGAGGGCGCGTTGATGCCCAGCGACAGGTTGATGACGGCGAATTCCTGTCGGCCCTTGGTGACGATGTCGTTGACGGCCCAGTTGATGCCGGAGAGGATGACGGACATCTCAGCTGACTCGCCCTGGAACACCTTGACAGCCAGGACCTGGGCCTTCTTGGCGACGCCGTAGGTCTTGCCGGCGATGGTTCCCGCGACGTGGGTGCCGTGGCCCAGGCGGTCAGTGTGGTCCTTCTTGAAGGCAGTCCAGACCTGCTTGACGCGGCCGCCAAAGTCCTTGTGGGTGGTGCGGACGCCGCTGTCAACGACGTAGGCGTAGGACTCGATGCCGGCGTCAGAGTCGTAGAGGTAGTTCTGGTAGCCCTTGGCGCGGTGGGAGATGGTTCCGAGACCCCAAGTAGCAGATTTTTGGTTTGTCTCGGATCGCTTGGAGAGGTGAGTGTCCTCGGTGGTCTCGTCCTCACCCTCATGGTCCTCATGATGGTCTCGCTCTCCGAATTGGTTGTTCTCGCTAGGCTCCTCTCCGACCTTGGGGTTCCATGAGAGCTTCACGAGGCGATCAGGCTCAACGGCGATGACCTGGCAAGCGTGTTAGTCACTGTCTCAGAACTGGGTCACTGTCGCACTTACGTCGGGGCTCTTCTTAATCTCCTTGATGGTGGAAGCATCGAAAGTGCCAGAGTAGGCGTGGAAGCCAGCCTCGTCGTCATACGTCTTCTCGATGCCGTTGTCGCCGTCGCGCTTGGTGAGACTGCGCTTGTGGACGTCCTTAACCCACTTGATGTGGGCCTTGACCTTGGCGACCTTGATTTCAGGCTTCAGGGTGATGATGTAACTGCCGGGAATGATATCGCTGGGGCCAGTGGAAGAAGAAGAAGAAGAAGAAGAAGCTGGAGCTGCTGTCACGCAGCCAAGGAGTGTGGTCGCCACGATGGCGAAGTTCTTGAAGTTGACCATAATGAATGGTAAGGATTGAAGAGAAAGAAAGGGAAGGGAAGAGAGGGAAGAGATGGAATGAAGGTGTGGGTGGGTTGGATAGAGAGAGTCTCAGTTTGAAGGCATCAACGACGAGTTATATACAAGTTGAGACACAGCTGTTTGGAGCTATCAGAGCTATCAGAGACAGTGTCTGCGTTCACCCAGGTTCTCGGGCGAGACCCTGAAGAGGCGTCATCAGCCATGCCTCTTTGGAGAAAACAAGAAAACGCCCGTTCGTAGCCCAAATACCGGAGCAGCTCGCCACCACCGACGGGAAGATTTGCACGCGGGAAGGGGCAGAGACAAGCCCATTCTCGTCGTCTGGGGGGAAGAAACATGGACCTGTGCCCAGGGGTCTAGGGTCAAGCCATCGAACGACCCCCGAGGTCCATGGCTGGCTGGACAATGGCAGAGTGCCAGCTGGTACGGGCGTTTAACTGTGGCCGAGTTGATTCCTGGTTGAAGTTTATGCTTGACCTGAATAACTCTAAGTCATCCCATTTTTCCCCATGGCATGGGGTTCAATCGTAGCCAAGATTGCCCTTGGACGATCTGGAACGAGTATCGGGATTTGCAACTCCACCTCCAAAAGATCCTTCCAGAGTGTCGATCTTTCACCGAAAGCCCCATGTCTACCCTGAACCATTATGTCACATTAGTCGGTAGTCGGTCGGCAATTGCGGTCATGAAAAGCGAAAGTGACTGCTCATCTCTCGGCCGAATATCTTGTGGATACGGCATCTTCTGTCCTCGCTGAGTCTAAGGTGTCACTAGCCGTTAGGGAGTTGAAATAATACTGGGCGCTTGACATCAGAGCCTAAGAAGGTAAATCGATGCATATACATCATCAATCAACTGTCTCTATGAGGCCAGAAGTCCCTATGTGAACAGCAATAGTATCAAGCCATCCCCGTACGTGCCAAGGGCACCCCAGTGTTATAGAAATTCATGCACCGACACCCAGAGCTATTCAACTTGCAAGCCAATGGGAGAGCTCATCTTGCAGGCGAGTCACGCCTATTCCGCAGTCAAACACAACACGCCAAGCTCCCGAGTCATGTCTGTCATGCATCGAAATACGCGGCAAGCATTACAGTCCATGGCCAAGGATCTCACCAATAGTCTTGGCTTTGTACGCCAATCACAATCAGGTCAGGCTTGTTTAATGAAACTTTAGTATTGTCTGTGGCGCTACTATCGAGAAAAAGAGGCTCCCCAAATTCAAACTCATCCAAGAGAAGGACCAACATTGGTGGGCCATCTGTACTAGACACTGTTCGGAAAGGCTCCCAAGGAAACAAATGATGTATCGTCAAGGAATCTCCTAGGCTTTATCGACGCCGACATATCCATATCGTACAAGGAATGCGGCAGCGAGCTGGTCAATGGCCGAGTCCTTGATTGGCGTGCGGACGAGGTTGTCCCAAGACTTGATGATATTCCGGGGAATAGGGCCCTGACAGATCATGTGCAGCTCACTCAGAATGGCAACCGCGTCGCGGGTATCCGCCTCTCTCCCGTCCTCCATCATCTTCAGCTTATGGGCCAGAGCCCAATGCCACTCCACGGCGTAGATAATGAGGTTGGCCCCCTGCCAGATAACGACGTCCTGCAAGATGGAATTGCGGACAAGGCGGTACTTTTCGTTGTCATCCCCCTGTATAAACGCCTCTGTGTTTTTCATCCAGCTTCGAGAGATGTTGTGCCTCCGTGCCACACGCACGATGGCTTTGTAGAGCTCCCCACCGAGCTTTTCGACGTCGGGAGAATCGGGATTGAGGATGTAATCAATCTCTGTGGTTGTCTCGCGGGTACCCAGCATGTCGATTGCCACGAATCCGCCCGAGGACAGCAGCTTGAGAGGCGCTTCTGCCTTTAGATCCTCTGATTTGGCGATCTCGGCATCCAAAGCTTCGAGGGCTAGCAAACTCAGCATCAGGCACAGAGCAATGACGACACTGGTCAACTCACCATTGTGAAAGTCCTAATAACTGAACTCGATCTTGGGTGGAGCCATGGTTGGTGATGTTTGGTGTGGTGTTGATAATGCTCGCTCTGGAATTGATGATGTTTGATCTTGAGTTTCCAGGAGGAGAACCAAAGTCTCGAGACATGCCCATCTATGACCATGAGCATCATGTCGCCCGTCCTTTCCAAATATTGCTGCATGTTTTCGTCTGTCGAATTTGTGCAGGTCTGACGCACACAAGCCCTTTGACAGAAACAGCAGGCATGAGGTAGTTAGGAAGGAGGCGAAGATACGAGAAAGAGTCTTTTCAAAAACCGAGGCGAACGAGAACAATGATATCTAGTAGCAAGTGTACCCCAGCTTCTCTTTCTCAGGTACTGGGTGGCTGCACGCCAAAGCTCCGATTCAGATCGCGTGGAACCACGAAACCTCATCCTCACAACGTCACATCCATGGATGTTGGCGGGTTGCTCTGCCTTATCCCTGCACTGGATGACAAGAAATCACCTATCGGAAAAGACAAAGTTGATCGAGGTATACCGGGATACCGAAGGTGCCTGTCGCCTCTACCAAGTGTAATTAGTAACTAGTCTATACAACCGTCATCAAGCTAGAGCCAAAGCAAGGGAGGCTCTGCTAGGATACTCTTGACTAGGTTCAGATCTTTTCACAGTTTAACCTGGATTTAATCATTTGTTCCAATCTACCGGCACTGTCCGAGTGAATGACCCCATCTGGCTTTTATTG
The DNA here is from genome assembly GCA_006518225.1 of Fusarium neocosmosporiellum. Taxonomy (NCBI): domain Eukaryota; kingdom Fungi; phylum Ascomycota; class Sordariomycetes; order Hypocreales; family Nectriaceae; genus Fusarium; species Fusarium neocosmosporiellum. The sequence continues at coordinate 18,241 of SSHR01001947.1, forward strand.
AGCTTCGTATGCCTTTAACACCTCAATAAACTGGTCAACGTCGTTGCGATCCCAAACATAGCCTCGCCATTTCCACTCCACTTCAAAGTCCCAGCACTCTGGTGTGATGATGGTCCCGCGAGTTTCAAGCAGAGCCTTGACGATATCAAGTCTTTTATTCGCGATTGCGAACACCAAAGCCGTGTTGCCTTCCCCATCGCTCGCGTTCACGTCCACCTTGCCCGTGGCCAGCAGTTGTCTTACCACCCCCTCAATAACCCGACATAATAGCAAGCATGAGTGGTATGTCCCCATATCGGTCCCTCGTGTTGAAATCGATGTCACTCACAGCTAGAAGCTCGCCAACACATCCCTCTCGGCCATCACCCATAGATCTTGCAATGGGTTCGTCCATTTTTGTCCTTCGCGTCAACATTTGCCTTCACAGCAAGAAGTTGCCGGACAACCTCCTGGTGGCCCATTGCGGTAGCGTAAGATAGCGATGTCCGCCCTGAAATATTCGCGAAGTTGATATCAACTTTGCCTGTGGCAAGTAGCTGCCGAATAACCTCTTCGTGGCCCCCTTCCGCGGCGTAGGATAGTGGTGTCCGCTTGCGAGAGTCCACAGTATCGACTTCTATGGTACCCGTAGCGAGTAGCAGTCTGACGCATTCTTGGGCACCAGCCTCGGCAGCAAACGAAAGTGCTGTTCGCCTTTGAGAAAAGCCGTTTCGGAAGTCGACGTCAGCTTTACCTGTGGCCAGCAGCAGCCGTAGAAGCTCATTTGCACCGCACTTGGCAGCGTCAGCCAGGCCCGATAACTCGTCTGCCCACGGCTGCATCTCCCTGCGTATGTCGAACTTGCCCGTGTCCAACAGGTACTTGGTTATCCGGACGGCTCTGTGCTTGAGTGCCCAATTCAGAAGTCGTCGCCCATCCTTGTCTTTGCATCGAACTTGAACTTGACCTGTGTCAAGCAGTGCCCCAAGATGTCCTCACGGTCGTTCCCGGCGGCTTCGAACAACATTTCCTTGACAACGGTCACACGACCAGTTGCTAGGAGCTTTTCAACAATGTACTCTTCTCCGTAACGAACGGCCCACCCCAAGGGTGTGCGATGGTTCATCCAATGCACAGTCCTGGCGTCAAAATCAACATAGCACCTCCCAAAAAGGCGCTTCAGGCGGTGGCCTCTCTCCTGGTAATGTTTCTCTGCTTCAATAAACGTATCAACAACAGCCTTGCGGCCAGCCTTCACAGCCCAAATCAAGGGGGGCCATTGGAACATAGGGTCCCTCTCATTCGCATCAGTCGACTCCAGCTTTAGCAGGTGTCGAGTCACAGCTGCAAGCCCTGGAATCGATGCGACAACAATAGGAGTCAGGGCATCGGCATGCTGATAAGGGGGCGAGAACGATCCATGTTGTCCTGGAAGCAGAAAGAGACATGCTGACTCGCTTCCACTGCATAGCTGCAGCATGTTGCTCAATGGGAGGTCTCCGTCACCGCTTGCATCGCCAAGATGAGTAGCCCAGTACTCCACAGAGTAAGCAAGAAGCGGGTACTCTTTGTCCAGAAGTTTGAGTGACTCGGGTGTGATCCGGAGGGCGGCGTCACAACTATTCCCAACATCATCGACAACGTCGGTAAAGAGAAGAAGCTGAGCGCAAACCGACCCTAGTATGAGGTTCGATGATCCAGGTGATAGAGAGTATTTCCACTCGGAGCGAGAGTTGTCTTCTTTAAAGAGAACCCCTCGAGCATCTCCGTCACCAGCTCTCTCCACCAAGAACTCGGCGGCTGTCTGATGGAGGAGATAAATTTTCTCGCCAATGATTGACACGAAAAGACCACAGTTCTCGTATCCAGGTACGAAGTCGCTCTTCCGGCTCGATCTTCAGGTGGCTGTACACGGTATGATCCCTCTTGATGGTCATTGCTGCGGCCATTTCCTTCAAAGTCAATGGCCTCTTCGCAGCAACAACCATGTGCAGTAACTTCCTCGCCTGGTTCTTGTCTGTAGTTCTGGAGAGAATCTTTTCGTATGCGTCATCGAACGTCGCGGGAATGTTCCTGATGTGCTCCTCGATTTGCGTAGAAGAATGGCCGGCACAGCCTTCAAGTAGCTCAAAGACCAGATGGACCCAGAGATAGGTGCGGTTGGGATTTTGCGTCATTTCCCTCTTCATGACTTTCTCTCGAGGCTTTTCGAGTCGTAGCTTCTCGCATAGTTGGGTTATTCGAGCCCCGACAACCAGGTCAATCTCTCTCGCAATCTTCTCCGACTCGGACTGACCCTCTCCCCGCAAATGAATCACTGGGAGCTTTGTCTGTATGCCATGAAATCCTCGCTCAATGTTGACATAAGGGCGGCTCGTCACCAGGAACTTGATGTTCGTATTGGTGCCCTTTTCGATATAAAAGTCGTTGAGAGTCTCGATCAGTAAGCGTCTGTCTTGTTCTTCACACTCGTCAAGTGCGTCCAGAATGCAAACGATTTGACCGCTTCCATGATTTCTTGAAACCGCCACCAAGATACGCCAAAGATCGCGAAAAGAATCAAGGAGCCTGTCGCCGTCTTCACCAAACTGTTTGAGGATGGAGTCCTGCAAGAGGGCTGGCTTCTCTTTGAAGAGTTGCCGTAAAATGCAGCACAGAGCTCCTGCCGCGCTCTTTTGGTCTTCAAAGTCGTCTTTGAAAAAGAAGTAACATGTTATCGAAGAAGATGAACTCTGCAGAACTTCATCCACGAGGTATCTTGACAGGACAGACTTGCCGCATCCTGGGTCTGCAGAAACCCAGAGGAGGCCGCAGGTCTTTCCATCTCTCCAGTCTTGGAATCGACCATGGTTTGTGAACCATTCATAGGTGCCCTGAACGCGCGGGGGGTTTCTATCTTTGGCGTCACTGTATAAAGATTTGTACAGGCTCCTCAGAAGCTTTGTGACCTGCTTGGCTCGCTCCGCTTTCTTCATCTCGGGGTTTCTTCGAGTTGATCTTGGCCTTATCATCTGGTCGGTGAGGCTTCGATAGTTTCATGAATAGTATTGGTGATTCTGAATTCCCTAATCCGGCCATCTGACTACACTTGAACGACATCCGTCGGGGCATAAGGTCAAAGAAACTCAGGCATGGGGACGTGAGCTAGTTCTCCTTGAGCCCAGTAAAGCGTTTTTCCAATGCTCCATCCACGGGATCTTCCTTGGGAACTGCGACCAACTCACCGCTCGTGATGGCACCGTCGTACAGGTCTTGAATGTTGGCCTGGACAAGTTTGAAGTTATCCCGGTCCTGTAGGCTTGTCCCAAACTTGCAGACACCTCCGTGGCTCGCCTGGAGCGAAACAACATTCTCGTGCTTTCCTGGGAGGCCGAACGACGTACTCTCCCTCGGGACGACCTGGATCAGGGTCAGTGAACCTTCAGGCAAACTGGGCAGAAATTTGCGTACGGTGTCTAATGCGCCCCAGAAGGAAACTATGGGGTACTCCAAAAGGCGGTGCCTCCAATGCTCGTGCATCAAGTCGCTGAACATGCTCCCCGACTTGAGCGTTTCCAGAATATTGTCACCTTTCTGGAAACCCAGCTCTAGCGCAATCTTGGCAGCTATTTTGCCAATGTTGACGAGAGACTGCTTTCCGCCATCATGGGGAGTAGCCAAAAACGCGAGTCCCTGTGTGGCATCTTTGATATCCTCGTACTTTTCATTGTTGTGCGCATTGATCAGGGCCTGCTTGATTAAGAGGCCTCCAAGGCTGTGACCAAGTAGCAGCAATGGCCCGTCGCGGCGCCTTCCTCCTGTCTATTCTCAATTCCTCTAAGAAGGCATTCACCTTGTCGATAAAGGTGGTGCGGTCCTTTCCGTACACAGCCGTCGAGTTGCACTCGTAGAGGAAATTTCGGGCGTGGGGAAGCTCCTTGGGGAGCTCGTCACGGAGCCAGAGCTTCCCTTCGGGGCCAGCTGGAGTTCGCCATGTATCCCAAGCATGATCTTGGTCGGATTTGCTCCGGGGGTTCCGTCCATGGACCGCGACGATGCTGGGACGGGTTAGAAATGGACAGTGGGAGGTAGACTCTCAGTGCATACTCAACAATGGCCTCATCCTCCGCTGTGTCTTCCAGGTCTGGATATAGTTGTCTCAAGGGCTGCAGTTCTAGGTTAGTAGCTATTCCAAGTGAACCTTGCTTTCTACATGGGGGTTTTCGACATTGTCATCTGCAAGCTTTGCGCCCTAACTAACCCAACCCGGTTCTGAGCTCCAGCTCAGGTAACCGTAGCCTGAATTGTTGAGCCTTTGGAGATCAAGGTATAGGTATAGAAAGGACCGCTCTGGGCAGACAACAGTGTGACAAAGGGTTGTAAATTGAGCACTCACCATTGAACTAGCTTCGTCTAGGGGTATTCTTGCAGGAGAGAGAAACAAAGAGAATATGAAAAAGAAAAAAGCCACAATGAGAGGGGTAACGCCTTAGCCTGTCAGCTGAACTCTGCCAAGTGTCGAGTCGACCAGGATTACGAACCAATAGTGGTTGCAGTTGATGGTGACAAGGCAGTCTGGACGCCTCATGGGAGAACATGGTGCAAATTGGGGGCTTCTCTGACCTGCTGACAGACAAAGAGGAAAGAGCCTCACGGCTGGGGGGGTTGCGGTTGGGGCAGCAAGGCTGATATCACCCCAAGCATTGGAATAGCATCCCTGAGTATTCGATCGAAGCACATATATTTCGAGACAGCCACCCGTGATAATGATAACTGAGTTCTCTAAGAGCTGTCAGCTGGAACCAAGCCATGCACAGCATAGCGGATTGTCAGAGATTGCGTCTATCATTTGCGGCACCTTCTACCCCTTCAAGCAAGCCAATCTTCAAATGATCGTTTGATTATTTTGATTTTAGCATTTAACACAACTCATCACAACTTGCACTTGTCAGTCATATGAACCTTGCTCACAATAGCAGAGGAATCCGGGCTATCCTCGATGCTCAGTATCCGTCTTTGTCATTGATGGGTTGATTCAACGTCAGTCCACCCTAGCCCTCTCTCCCAAAATCCCTCCTCATTCTCTCGTCGGTCTTAGGTACTTCCTGTCCAGGCTCAATTGCAAGGCAAGGTGCCCAGTGGCCAGTGGCCAGGGCGAGAGAACACAGTACGCCGTGCTGGACAGAGGTTCAAACTTGGTGCCACAACTATGACTTGGTGCAGATATCGGCAATCTCTATTCTCAGTGTCTCATTGGTGTTTACTATTCTAGTGTTTGAGTTTTAGGAACTAGCCAATTACATCGGTTGAAGAAAGTGTGCCTCGGTGGTGGCACCGTTGATCAAGGGACGCCATTAGCCCGGCAGATGGTGCATTCGTCAGGCACGCAGGCGATACATGACAGACGGCAGGCTTCAGCAATGTTTTTAGGCGAGCCAACGAGGTTAAAAGTGTAATTCAATCCTCTCATTAGAGCGTTCCCAGTCAACATGATTAATTGACCTCAGCATAGGCTCTCGCTCGGGCGGCAACCGGCTACAGGACCCCCGACGGCCCGGCCGGCACTCGGAGAAGGCTAGAAAAAGGCGAAGCAGACTGGCACATCGGGATTTCGGGGTCTCCATCAGGGGCCAGACTCTGTGTGGGGGAAAGGAAATAATTGCTGGCAGCTGTACATGTTATCTCATGGGGTCACTGTCTAAGTCTTTTTTGTCACCCCACATTACCATCTTGCGACATCGAAACACCTTTCCTAAAATGGTCTAGTCCAATTGCGTGATTCTGTCGAAGCATCAACCATTCTCAAGGCCGAGCAAGATCCGTTGACGAGAGAAAAAAAGAAGAGCCGTTAGTTTGGACAGGATGGAGTTCGTTACAAATCCAGCCCCGTTGAGTCGCCTCTTCAAGGGCACGCCTTTTCCTCCTCCCCCCTCCCCCTCTTCTCCTCCCTCTTCAGCGCTCTTTTTGTCCTCACTGCTGCTGCTGGGAAACGCTGTGTTTACATCTCATCTCGCTTCTTGAGAGTCAGCAGTTTGAGTTGGAGGCACTCCCTTGACTTTTGCCTTGCAGTCAAGAGCCATCTACAGGGACTTCTCACTTTCCCCTCCTTCGATTAGCTGATCTGATCCTCCAACTCCTCGGATCAATCACCAGACAATCCTCTCCAGGATGCCTCACAAGGATCAGGAGTCGGCCCCCGTGGCCAAGACGAACTCGTCCAACTTCACCAAGCTGTCGTCCAGCCTTCCCTTCGGCCAGCGGGTTCCTCTCTCCTCCATCTCCGGCCCGACCTACGTGACCGCCCAGCTGCTCGTCCAGCAGATCGCCTACAAGCTGTCCGACAAGATCTTCTCCTATTCCCCCGAGACCTTCGACCTCGACATTGCCCTCAAGGACTGGGCCTCCCAGAACGAGAAGAACATCCACGGCTACTCCACCGACGTCCTGCCCCTCCAGACCCGAGTCGGCGCCGGCGCTCTTGCCCTTGGCTACATCTTCTCCCCCGACTTCGATGTCTCCAAGCGACACATCCCCCAGTCTCTGGTTGCGCCCTCGGGCAGCCTCCAGCAGCTGCGCGGAACCCTCGACCAGCTGTCCCTCCTCTATGGAGTCTCTAGCCCCTTCGTCGCCCATATCGCCGCCCTCGACTACTCGGACAGCAAGGGTCTGATCTCCAACTACGACACTGCCCTTCGCATTGCTGAGGATCTCGGCCTTGGCCTGGTTGCCAGCACCTCTACCTATGAGGCCCAGCACATGTCCGTCTTCGCCACTCTTCTGGCTTCTCTTCTGCCCACTCTCCACATCTACGATGGTGTTCGTGTCGCCAGGGAAACTCTCCGGGTTGTTGATGCCCTGAGCGAGAACGGCGTTGCCGACCTGTACACCAAGCTCTCCGCCGAAGTCGGCAAGCTCAACACCCGCCTCGACACCGCCGGCAAGACTGTTGAGCTGCTCAAGCTCTTCAACGATGAGCTTGGCACCGTCTATGAGCCATTTGAGTACCACGGCCATGAGACCCCTGATGTCGTCCTCGTTGCCTTTGGCAGCGTCGAGTCTCAGGTCACCAAGCAGGTTCTGACCAAGCTTTCTGCCGATGGTGCCAAGGTTGGTGTCATCAATGTGCGAATCTACCGCCCCTTCATCGAGGAGGCTTTCCTCAAGGCCATCCCCGCCTCTGCTCGCACCATTGCCGTTCTTGGCCAGGTCAAGGACGAGCTTGCCGTTGAGGATGAGGCTACTCAGTCCGCCCTCTACAGCGACGTTCTCACTACCGTTGCCTTCTCTGGCAAGTTTGACAGCGAGCCTGATGTTCTTGACATCAAGTACACTCCCGCTCAGGCCTTCACTCCTCAGGGCCTGGTCAACACCCTGCACAAGATCTTTGGCAATGACGGTGAGGCCAAGAAGCTGCCTTCTCTCATCCAGGCTCGGCAGTTCACCTTCTGGGAGCTGGATGACTCGCCTGCTATCAACTCCCCCAGCGTCATTGGCAACCTCCTCTCCAAGGAGTCTACATCCAACGTCTACGTCAACGAGGTCTTTGACAACCTCACCCAGGGCGGTATCATCCGCAGCGACCTCCGCGCCTCGAAGAAGGCTCTTGAGGCGCCCTATGACATCAACGAGGCCAGCACCATTGTTGTCGGTGACGAGAAGATCCTCAAGGAGGTTGATATCATCAGGGGTCTCGCCGATGGTGGCAAGGTCATTGTCAAGCTCTCCAACTTCAAGGATGACGAGGTTGAGAAGCGACTCCCCGTTGCTTTCCGCAAGGGACTTCAGGAGAAGGCCGCCGAGCTCTTCATCCTGGATGCTTCCTTCTCCCCTGCTTTCGAGAAGGATCCTCTCTTCGCTAAGCTTCTCCTAGAGCTGTCCTTCCTCAAGGTTGCTCTCCCTGATATCTCCCCCAAAGAGATCGGACAGTACATCCTCGCCGAGGGCCAGGCCCCCACTCTGGAGGAGTCTACTGATGCCATCGGCCAGTGCCTCCGCCAGTTTGAGGTTCCCGCTGCCTGGGCCGAGGTCGAGGCTGACTTTGTCAACCCCAACCTCCCCCGTACCATCCAGAGCAACAGCTTCGTCGCCCACCAGAAGGAGGAGGTCGAGGAGGTCCTTGAGCTCCGTGACTGGCAGGTCGCCGCCAAGTCCCTTGCGTTCAAGGAGGCTTATGGCACCAAGACTGCCCTTCGACCCGACCTCTCTGTCAAGACCGCCACCATCACGGTCAAGGAGAACCGACGTCTCACTCCCATGGACTATGACCGTAACATCTTCCACATCGAGTTCGACCTCGGCGACTCTGGCCTTACCTACAAGATTGGTGAGGCTCTGGGCATCCACGCCGAGAACGACGAGGAGGAGATCAACCATTTCATCAAGTTCTACGGCCTCAACCCCGCCGAGCTGGTCCAGGTTCCTTCTCGCGAGGATCCTTCTCTGATGGAGATCCGCACCGTCTACCAGGCTCTCGTCCAGAATGTCGACATCCTCGGCAAGCCTCCCAAGCGCTTCTACGAGGCCCTTGCCGAGTTTGCTACGGACGAGACGGAGAAGCAGAAGCTCGAGGCCCTTGGCGGACAGTCGGGCGCCGAAGACTTCAAGCGCCGATCCGAGGTGGACACTCTCACCTATGTGGACATTCTGGAGGAGTTCAAGTCGGCTCACCCCAGCTTCCACGACCTTGTCAAGATTGTCAGTCCCCTGAAGCGCCGAGAGTACTCTATCGCCTCTGCCCAGGCTGTCACTCCCAACTCGGTGTCCCTGATGATTGTCGTGGTCGACTGGGTCGACCCCCGTGGCCGCACTCGATATGGCCATGCCACCCGCTACCTCAGCCGTCTGCCGGTCGGTGCCAAGCTCACTGCTTCGGTCAAGCCCTCAGTGATGAAGCTCCCCGCCAAGGACACAGCTCCTCTCATCATGGCTGGTCTCGGAACAGGTCTCGCTCCCTTCCGTGCCTTTGTCCAGTACCGTGCCATGCAGAAGGCCCAGGGCAAGGAGATCGGCTCCATCCTCCTGTACCTCGGTTCGCGTCACCAGCGCGAGGAGTACCTCTACGGCGAGGAATGGGAGGCCTATCTGGCTGCTGGCGTCGTCACTCTCATTGGCTCTGCCTTCTCTCGTGACCAGCCTCAGAAGATCTACATCCAGGACCGTATGCGCCAGACTCTCAAGGAGATCGCCAAGGCGTACATCCAGGACGAGGGCAGCTTCTACCTGTGCGGACCTACCTGGCCCGTCCCTGATGTGACCAAGGTGCTCGAGGAGGCCATCGCCCACGAGGCCAAGGCTGCGGGCAAGAAGATCGATCCCCGCAAGGAGATTGAGAAGCTCAAGGAGGAGGGACGATACGTCCTCGAGGTCTACTAGAGTTCTTGTTATGTTGGCACGATATGATTGATGTCTAAAATGGTGCTTGGATATGTATAGACAGCATTGAAGCGTTTGAATATAGTCAGTCATGGTATCATCTACTTGTACACTGTGTTTGAAAACTGTGAACTGTCATGCCATGCCATCCACATGGGACTCCTTTCCTGTCGTTGGGCCTAGGCTAGTCGAGGACAGGTCTGTCTCTGTGTCAACCCGTTGGGCACACATATCTTGACGGCGGATGTTGGGCACATGGTCTCTTTGATAGACCCTCAGCGCGCTTAACGGCTAAACCAGATGTTAACCGGAGTATCACATCCAAGTCCTCGATCGACGTCGAGCATCTCGTATGCAGAAATGACAGGACCAACCATCGAGGCATGTGAGGGTGTCGACAACCTGGCTGGCCTCGAGTCTATCAAAATGGTGAAACCCGCTAATAGCCGGAGAAGCCCGTCACGGGGAGAGGAAAGGGCAAAAGGGGAAACCCGAGCTTGATTAACTTTGTTACTCCGTGTCGGGCAGCAATTGGGAGTGTCTGCCCAACGGGGGCTTCGGGATGTGCCTAATTCGGCTTTCCAGACGGAGGAGGAGGAGGAGGAGGTTGTTGTTGGTTAATGTTGCCGGTTTCCACGGGACATTGTCTTTTGAACGCGGCTTGGGTGAAGCAGAGTGACGTTGGCCATGCTTGGATATGCGTGTTGGTCTGTATGTCAGGCTGTTGGTGGTGGTGGACGACCAACCGGCCGGTAACAGGGTCGGCTTTGCACTTTCGGTCTCGACGCAGGCTTGGCTATTTGGGATTGGCTATGGAAGTGAGGGCATTCCCGGATTTGGTGACGGTTATATTGTTGTGTATTGTGTTAAGCGATGGTGTATGCCAGCTCATCAATGGCCTGGTGTTGTCCACGAGCACAAGTCTCACACCATCACCCGACAAAAAAAAAGAAAAGGATAGACGAACCCTGGAGAGAGTTGTCAATATGATAGATAGATGGAATCAAAAAGAAATGCTGGCAAAAAAAATTAATGGAGCAAATGCTCCCCCGGGAAGGCTCGAACTTCCGATCTCCCGATTGTCTACAAGTAACAGTCGGACGCTTTAGCCAACTAAGCCACAGGGGATTGGTTCGCTTGATGTGGTGGTTTTCCCAATTGGGAACCATATTCGCAAGGTTTCTGCAGATAACATCGGTCATTATATCCAACCATTGACAGAGCAAAGTCCAGTCTCATGATAGCTACGTAGCTTCCTGCAGTGTGGAATGTGCGCGATTAGATTTCCTTTGTCATTTGTCACTCTTGGAGAATGTCTTGTTGCACAGCTGTTGTCTATGCGGTCATCCGTCCAGTCGAGAGCCTCTGAGATCTCTAATAAGACAATTATCATTCAACCGATGGGTTCCAGTGTCAACAGAGTTGTCACCGGCTGTACTCTACTCTTCAAGACCGTCAAGACCGTCTCACCGGTGTCCTAAACACTCTGACACTCTTCTCCATCGCACCCAACTCATCGGGAAACATACCCTACACAGAGGTACAGAACACCAGAGACAGCCCTTGCGGGTCCTGCGTCCGCAGATGTCGAGACTCGTGTCTCTGGGCCAACATTTCCACGTGGACTCTCCTTCTTGAGTAATTCCAACACATATCTCGCAGGGCTAAACAAAACAAAAACACAATCTCGATCAAGATTTACCGATGCTGGTACACGAGGAGAAACGAGATCCCCCCTCACCACCCAAAACTCGGTGGGAACATGTGGGTGATTCCCGCATCACCGGTGGACACGGAATCGTCCCATGACGCCGTCTAATCAAAGACAGAAGGATAACAAAAAAAAAAAGCAATGTGTGAAAAACTGCTGCAAGTCCAAGCGATCCGATACGGCGCCATGAACGCGAGTCATGGCAAGAGAAATGGGCTCATGAGAAGAGGGATCTCGAAGGAAAAAGCAAAAAAAGAAGAGAGGCAGCCACATCGGACCCGTCGCTAAGTTTGTGGAAATTCGAAAGAGACAGACATGGGGGCTACTCACTTCTGATCGACGGTGAGAAAGAGAGATGATCCCGTAGTCAAAGCAAGATGAGGCTACTGCGAGGCCTGCGACGATGAACAGGGGGACGCTTTACTTGCTTAGAGAGAGAGATGCAGATGCACAATGGCAACGCCATCATCACATAATGAAGATGGTGATGCAGACTTCCCGCCCTGCGTTGGTTGGTTGGAAAGCGGGAAAGAGGGATCGGCGACATGGATATCGAGTTTGATTTGGAACCGACAGATCACATCATGCAAATGGTGATAATGACGATGTTCTCAACCATCATCTCCATCGTTCGTTGACCTCCTGAGATCTACATGGGATTCCCATGTTTACCATGCTCCCATCAGTTCAGTGA
>SSHR01001948.1:706-36832 GCA_006518225.1 Fusarium neocosmosporiellum
CCCTCTAGGTATATATAGGCTATATACTATTCGTATCTCGCCTAGTTATTATAGTATTTTCCGATATATCCGAATTCATAGCAATAGAAGCATTATCTTAGTCAGATTTCTTCATCGTATAGTTTATAGTGAAATAGCTCGGCCCTATATACGAGGCCTCTATTATATAGTTTATTTATATCTTAAATAGAGGTAATACTAATAATAAGGTTTATCCTCGGGGCGCCTTTATACTATAGTATAACTAGCTTTATATATATTATATTAATATTATTTTTATCTTAGATCCTTTTTTAAAGTATTTCTTACTCTTAGGCGGCTACGGCTATTAGGAAGCTCTTTGCTATAATATTATAGGCCTATCAGCTAATCGAGGCATTATCCCCAAAGGCTAGCCATACCTAAATTGGTTCTTTAGTAAATCTTCTAGCTAGCCCTCGGAATATAACTATAATATCCCCGCTATATAGGCGGCGCGCTATAATAGCGTTATTATTTCTAATAGCTCTATTTACCGTGGTAATAGTATCTTTTGGGTTCCTTTCGGTAATCTCAGTCATATAATCTCTCATACATATCGTGACTTCTCATTCATATCTTAATAGAATTAATTAGACCGCTTATGCGGGTTATCCGCTGCTCGGTAGCGCCGCGGCTATGGCTACGGCGTATATTAGGTTTCCTGCTATTAGTAATAGTCTATTTCTATTTTCGTCGTTTTGTTCTTTAATCGCTTCCTTAATTACCTTCTTAATAATATTATAATTTATCGTCTCCTTTATCGTTTTATGTTCTTATTATATGCGCTTCGTAAGCGCGTCGGTGAGGCTATATATGACCGTTTATATCGCGAAGAGGATATCCCCTTAAACTAAACTCGCGATTTTATTATATGCTTCTATTTCGTCTTTATTTCTGAATTGATATTCTATGTTTTCCGGCCGTTAAGTGTTTTTAAGGGGCGTAGGAGTCGTATAGGCGGCGTATCCGTGGTTTAGGTGGTGTATGCTTTATTTGAGCCCCTTTCTACCCCGGTTAATATCTATTGGCTCTTTTAGCGCCGTGTTAGCGATATATCTACCTTCCGCTATCGCGGATAGGGGAAGCATACTTACTAAATCGCGTCCTAGTATTTATTTTGATTTTAGATATTATATGGCCGAGATATTAATGCCTTAGTAAAAATCCTCTTTTTTAATTTTCTTTTAAATTTTTATTATTTTTAATTATATAATATAATATTATACTCGCTTATTTATTTACTTATTTATCCTACTTGCTTATTATATATATTATTTATAATAAATTATATAATACCTATAATATATATAATAAGTAAGTAATATAAATAAATAAGTAATGTATTTATATTTTACACCTTAAATAGGATTTTTTAAAAAATCTTTAAAAATCCAAATCTAGTCTAAAATACTAGATATTTTAGCGTTATATTAATTAAGTAATATATATTTAAAATAAATTTTCTTGGATTTTATTTAAACTTTCTTTTTTAAGTTATTTAATAAAACCTATTTGCACTGTGTATTTTTAAATATAACGCTTATGAAATTTTTTAAAAGTCTAAAAAAAATATTACTTATTAATTTATTCTATACTATTTATAAAAGTAATTTTTCTAGAATTTTATCTATTTTTATAACTAATTTTAAAACTTAAATTTTCTAAGTTTTTAGTTATACAGTATAGAGCGTCGCTCGCTTATCCGCGTCACTCGCTTATCATATACGTTACCATTTCTGGCCGTGTATCTTGCTATCGCTGCTGCGTGGGAAGCAATGCCTCCTATGACACGGCGGAATGACAGTAATTTGGGCGTTGCCGTTACAACATGTTTGAGGGGTGCGATCGGCTCCTCCCGAACTCACAGGCAATGGGGTTTTAAGAATGCAGGAGACAAGGCTTTATTATTATATAGGGCATATCCCGTCCACCCAACAGAGATACATCATCACGAGTATACTCCCAATTCCTATCCCCGACGACCATCATGGTATCAAAGGGGGCAGACATGGCCAATGTGCTCCTCATTGGAGGAGGAGGCGTTGGAGCGATCGTGGCACTCAACATCGAGACTGGCGGACGAGGCACTGTGACATCTATGTTGAGATCGAACTTCAACTTGGTCAACCAACAAGGATACACCATTAATAGCATCGACCACGGTGACATTCCCGGCTGGAAGCCCACAAAAGGTGAACAAGAATTCCAGATCACGCAGAGAAACAGACTAACCGGGTCAATCTCAGTTGTCAACTCGGTGCCCGATGTCGCCAGAGACTCGCTACCGCCTTTCGACTATGTTATCACAACGACCAAGAATTGCCCCGATGTCCCACCCACGCTCCCAGAGCTCATAGCGCCAGCCGTCACTCCTGGCCACACCGTCATTGTCATGATACAAAACGGGCTCAACATCGAGAAGCCTGTGTTTGAGAGATTCCCAGACAACATTGTCCTCTCCGGGGTTTCGATGATCGGTTCGCACGAGAGACAGCTAGGCATCATCTCTCATGTCGATCCTGACATTCTCTATCTGGGTGCCTTTCACAACCCCAATTTCCAGGATGACGAGAAGGAAGTCGCAGCTGCGCATGCGTTTATCAACATGTACGCGGCGGGAGGCAAAACAAATGTCCAGTTCTCTGACAACGTCCAATGGGCGAGGTGGCGCAAGATTGTCTTCAACGGCGTCATGAACCCGCTATGCGCCATCACAAATTTGGACTCTTCGAGAGTCCGGTTGACCGACACCCTTGTGGAGGGGCTCGTAAGGCCAGCTATGAAGGAGATATTTGAAGTTGCCAGCAAGTGCGGTTACCAGTTGCCAGAGGACATCATCGATGCCATGATCAATCTGGATCCCATGGATCTGTACCTTGAGCCCAGCATGCTTTGTGATTTTCAAAAGGTAAGAGAAAAGTCACAGGATGGAAATTTGCACTCATTTCGGCCGCTCGAGAGCTAACTTGTCCTCCTACTCTAGGGCAACCTGATGGAGGTCGAGTATCTGGTGGGAGAGTCACTTCGGGAGGCAAAGAAAGTGGGAGTCGCTACCCCGAATCTGAATGCCATTTACGAGATTTGCAAAGCTATACAGTGGAGGACCAAGGAGGCAAAGGGGCTTGTGACGGCGCCTCCAAAGAGGGGAGACTAAGGGATGGTTGCACCCTGTGTAGGCTATGATGTTAGTCTCAGTAGTACAAAGCTTTACGCCTCGAAAAATTCAATCTATTGGACCATCACCTTTGGTGCATTTTCAATACTCACCCTAGGTAAGCAGTGATCGAGGGCCCCAAGGTCTTCCCTTCTTGAAAACGGATCACCAAGGATGTGCAAGCCAGTCTCTATCAACGTAGATTCCGGACAAGATGTGATTAAACTCGTAAATGTGGGACTTGTTATTTATGACGCCAGAGTTGCGGTTAGAAACGAAAAAGATGTTTAGACATGTACTATTACGAGCATCCCACCTAGTGTCTGACGATATCCTTCAATACCCCATCCGAATTCGTCAGGTCAGTACAAGGTGCACTCCGTTCAAGGTTGGAAAACCAGCAGGAGTATTGGTCTGGCTCCAGATCCCTGAGAGAGCGTCTTTGGAGAGGGTAGAAGTCCAAATCCCCTCTATAGGGACTTTGTCGAACCATGTGATGAACCGATCCTGTGTAGGCTTGCTCATGGCTTGTGATCCCGCAACAAAAGCCGACCAAGGCATATGTCCAGTCCGAAGCGAGTGAGTCTCCTTTGCTCGCTCGACCTCCTCAAGATGGTGCATAACCTCGTGGACATAGGGTTGAAGATGCCTGCGATGCATGTATTTAGCTTTTCGGCTAGAAAATATGACAAGTGCCTTATGCAGGGCTCGTGTATAGTGCTGCATGACTAGACGATTTCCTTCAGAGACTGGTGCTGCCTCCATTCGAGCAACTGTTTCATCCACAGGCCATTCAAGAATCTCATCCTCCAGATGCCCAATGTCTGACTGGGAGGGAGGACTGGTGGAATCGGCCTAGTCGCCGTGTTCGTATTTGTCGATTGTGCGTAGGATCCTAGTTGCCTTTCGGAGAAACAGGAGTAGACTTCTTGGGACGCCGTATATTATCTCCAAAGACCCTGCCTCGAACCTCCGGCCTGTGTCGCGGGACAGTATGAGCTCAGCTATATCCTCCAGCTCCATGACATGGCTCCACGCACTCCTAACTGACTTTGGACCTTGTTGGGGCCGGTCAAACAGCAGCTTGGTGGCTTCCTGCATGGTCCTGAGGTAGAGAAAGATGACATATAGCCCTTTGGTAGTATCGCAGTCAGGGGTGCCACATCTGGCAATACGGGCTCTGATCAACGTCTCAGAGGCCTGCAGATGGATTTCGGAGGTACTCGTATCACCTGAGATGACCTGGGCAAAGTCAGTGTCTGACATTTACGGGTTTGGTGGCATGACTCTTACGTCGATCGTGACCATACACAGCATCGCTGCAAGAAGTTCATTATAGACAGAGTCGGTGAGTTCGGCGTACGACTCGCCCACACACGTCTCGAGCAGCTTCAGAGCTTCGCACTTGTAGTTTGAGGCCATATGAACCCACCTTCGACTTACCTCGTGGTCCAAAGAGTTGACATTGCGCAGGTTGTAGGCACTAACTGTGAGGATGGTTTGGAGAAGAGCTCTCCGTGACGGTGGTGCATGGCCAATAATTTCTAGTTCTACGCTGCACTGGAGAGCGCGGCTGAGATGGAAGTCTCTCCAGGGAGAGCTTGGGAGATCCAGAGGACTGAAGATGAAGAGAACATTCTCAACATAGTTGCGGAGTAGGTGTCGAACCTCGGCTTTGAGAAAGACTTCTGCAGATGGGTCGCCTCCGACAGAGTAGATGGAGGGAGAATAGCATGGCCCGACCGACGTGTCCGGATGGGATGATGTCTGCGTTTCATCCGCTTCCATATCTTCGACCTCGTCCTGGACTTAGAGAACCCCAACCATGGTCGTTCCAGCAGTCAGAAAGTCGAGCTGTGGGGGGGGGTTTCATTAATTGGAATAGTTCTTCCAAGGACTGGCCCCATGCTTGAATCACCCACCAGTGGATGCTGGGGTTCGGGAGTAGTAGGTTCCTCAGGAAGGACGAAGTCTAGCCCTCCAATATCTGGACCATCATCCAAGGTTGAGTCAACCGGGCTAGGTACTTGCACTTCGTCCTCGGCGTGCTCAACTAGAGCCACTGACTCGTCACAAGCGAGGGGTAGTGACTCCGGCGTGCCATTACTACTCTCAATGACAATCGCCGAGAATGGACCACAGGATTTAGACGTTAAACGTGCCGCGGCCTTGTCAATGTCAGATAGTGCCGCCTCGATGCCCAGAGATTTCATGCGAGATGCTACGACCAGGTTAGCTACTAGAAATGCCCGTGTGAAACGGCCAGTGTGACTTACCAGGAAGAAGCCTCCGCCTATGCATGTCTTGAGGCTCAGCCGGTGTGTCATTGTTCAGATGGCCACAAATGGAGGCAGGGCGCATCCACTGAAGCCTGGTATGGTAGCCTCCGCAATGGATGCCCTTCAATTGGCACTGGATACACTCGGGCTTCGTCTCGTCACATTTCAACCGACGTGACCGACATGTCCAGCAGCCTGTGAATGTCTTGCGAGGCATCCCGGAGGTCGAGGGGCCGGACCTAGGGAGACCCAAAGCCTGGCTGACTTTGTGATGCAGCAGCGAGGCTCAAGTTGTGAGACCAAGCCGGCAGTCTTTGATCACGGTACTGAGCATCGAATCAACGCCAGGCCCCCGATAAGCAGCTCGTGGCCTCGGCATCCTGGCATGGGAACCCCCCCACATGGATGCTGGGATCCGAAGATAAGCGCCACTCCGCTTGGAGGCGTTTCTGTCCCCGCGTTCGGAAAAGAAGAATTGATGGCTCTCTATTGGCTCAATTGACCGAAAGTCCGGGATCGGGGTTGATAAAGAGGGCTGTCCGTTCCTTCACCCCGCATGGAAGTAAGAGCACACTTGGCCATCAATATCGGCGACGGAAAATGCACTGGGAGGCTGGTGAGTCACGAATAGCCGAATAAAAGTTGGGGTCATCGAGTTAAGTTGCCGAGAGGTACAATACCTTCTGCACTAAGTTAGAGTTCCACCCCAACTTCGTCTCCCCTTGCCAGTTCACTGTATCTTGTGAAGCACCATGGCATCCAATCAGACCCTAGCCATTGTTGGCTGCGGTAAGTCACGTCACTCGTGGATGAGAGCCGATGAGAAAACTGACACGATGGCGCAGGCAACATGGGCTCTGCCATCTTGAGTGGGTTGTTAGACGCCACACGGTCAGACCCCCATCCCCGGATTTCACGATTCATCGTCGTCACCAAGACGGTCGAGTCTATAGATCGTCTCCGGTCTCAGTATAAGAACGAGGGATCGCGAATTGAGCTGAGTCATGGCAACACTGTTTGGGCCATGAACGAGGCCGATATCATCCTCCTGGGCTGTAAGCCACACATGGCACAAGACATCCTAAGTGCCGAGGGCGTGGAGGAGGCACTTGCCGGCAAGTTCTTGATCAGTTTTCTGGCGGGGAAAACACCACAAGTTCTAGAGAGCTACATCAGCAACGATATCGACGCAGGCCCAAGGCCCTATGTTGTCCGCGCCATCCCCAACGTCGCAGCGCGAATCCGCCAGTCGATGACCATTATCGAGCACAACCCCTCCCTCCCTGATGAGCTGAGTGACACCTTGCGCTGGATCTTTGAGCAGATTGGTAGCGTCAAAGTATTGGCTTCGGACTTGTTTGACATTGGCTCTCTGCTGGTCGGGTCATCAATGGCTATTCTATCCGTCGGTTTGGATGGACTTCTGGATGGGTGTGTCATGGAAGGTATGCGAAGGCCTGTGGCCTTGGAGATGGCAGCTCAGAGCATGTTGGGGCTGGCCGAGATGCTACGCCAAGGCGAATGCTCACCGGCAGAGTATAGAGAGAATGTCTCATCACCGAAAGGAGGCACCATCACGGCACTGTTGACGGTTGAGAAGGCCGCGGTGAGAGGCACCTTTGCGCAGTCCATCATAGACGGGACCAAGAAAGTTCAGGGATGAATCATGACTCCCTGGCTGGCTATTAGAGAGACTGGACTAAAAACATAAAGACGAGGAATGTTGGAATACCTCGTACCTATGGCAATGTTGGTCGTCTCCAAGTGCGATGAACTAACCACCCTCCGGGCCCTTCTAGTCCTACATCTTGATGACAAACTTTTCTCCTGGTGCATGCTCTAGATACACCTTCTCTGCATCTTCTAGAGTAACCTCTTTCCATTTACCGCCACCGGCCTGCTCCCACTTGCCACTCTGGAAGATGGGCTCAAGACTTTGAAGCAGCTCAGCCATCACACTGCTCTTATGCGCCACCGAGTTGATGCCAATGAGACTCTTCTCAGCGCGGTAGAAATCACGCATCTTTAATGTTAACGTTGGGCTTCCACCTTTTGGCGCGGCAATAAAGACCAGTGTGCCTCCGTGAGCGAGGGCGCCATCGATGGCAGCTACTGTCAGAGCTGGCAGGCCAACCGTGTCGATGACCACATCCACACCCTTCTTGTTAGTCAGAGCCTGCACGGTGAGCAATTCGGGATCAGCGCTGGTATCGACATCGGCTCCAGGGCCACGGACAGCCCGAATAACTTGACAGCCAAACTCCTCAAGCATAATGGCAGCTGCACTGCCAACTGCACCTCGAGCGCCCAAGACGAGTGTCTTATCCCCCTTCACAGCACCCGAGCGCTTAACCATGAGAGCTGCTGTTGTGAAGGGAACTCCAATGGTAGCCGCCTGTGTATGAGTGAGGGCCGATGGCTTTGGCGCAACGCCATCAGGAGGCACAACAGCATATTCGGCGTGAAATCCGTCCTCCGTAAAGGCGTGAGTGAAGCCCGAGGTGCCAACAACAGCCGAGTTTAGCAGTGGAGACGGCTCGGCATCACCAGAAGCAACAACGACGCCAGAAAAGTCTCGCCCAGGAATGCGTGGAAATGTGGTTGAGCCGAAGCCGCCTAGGGCATTGAAGCTGTCGGAGGGTTGAATTGCGGAGGCGTGGACCTTGACAAGCAAGTGTCCTGGAGGGGGTACTGGGACTGGCTGCTTCGCGGTGAACGAGAGACTCGGCTTGAGGGAGCCGTCCTGCTTGGTGAGGAGGAGGGAGCGCATGAGAGTTGGACGTGACGAAGACATGGTGGTTGCGAGTCAACGAGTAAAGGGATCAAGCTGGTTTGCGCCTATGTCGAGTATCAGCTCAAGTATAAGGCCAACTGTTCAGGTATAAAATAGAAAGAAAGCCCTGAAAGGCTGAAACATATAACTCAAAGTCATCGGGTCATTGCGGGTTCCAGGTACTGAGAGATCCGCAATTCCCGCTCCGATCCGCAGCAGCCGGAGGCAACTTTGAGATAGTCCCTGGCAAACGTCACTATTGGATTATTTATCACAGAGTTTCACAAGGCTCGAAGCTGATAAATACAAGACATGGCGCACTTTAGTCTAAATAAAATGGCTACATAACTTCAAATCCCCGTTGTCCTATCTTTCCCATCCGTCCAATTCTACTCCCTCCGCCCTAATACGAACCGCCTCACCTCTCAGCATGTCTGAACCACTTCAGGGTCGTCCCTCCGGGGACCCCGAAAAGGCCCATTCCGAAAACGACAACATAACTGAAGGGTCAACAAGAAACTCAACCTCAAATAAACATTTTAAGCCGCCACACTCACTTCTAAACGAGATAGCATTCATTGCCGTCGTCTGTTCCACCCAGCTCATGACCCAAGCCGGCCTTGCTCTCAGTGTTGTACCAATGCATATCATCGGAGACTCTTTCGGCATAGACAATCCCGGACAGATCAGCTGGTTTACCGCCGCATACTCGTTGACCGTCGGCACCTTCATTCTTATTGCCGGCCGCTTGGGCGACGTTTTTGGTCACAAGCGCTTCTTTGTCGGCGGTTTCATTTGGTATGGCCTTTGGTCACTCATCGCCGGCTTTTCCGTCTACAGTGGTCCTATACTTTTCGACTTCTGTAGAGCCATGCAGGGCATTGGCCCGGCCTTCATGCTCCCCAACGCCATCGCCATCTTGAGCCATGCCTACGAGCCTGGTCTGCGTCAAGACATGGTATTTAGCATGTTTGGCGCTACGGCACCTGGGGGATTCATTCTGGGGGCAGTATTCAGCAGCCTTCTAAGCCAGAGGGTCTGGTGGCCCTGGGCTTATTGGGTCATGTGCGCCGCTTGTCTTTTACTGGCGTTGGCTGGATTCTTCATTGTTCCCTCTTCTCGTCATTCTCTTAACCTGGCAACTTCATCATCCAGTGTTTGGAGTCGTATCGATGCCCTTGGTTCTATTACTGGCGTGGTAGCACTCGTTCTGTTCAACTTCGCCTGGAACCAGGGCCCTACCGTCGGATGGACTGTTCCTTATACATACATCACGCTGATGCTCGGTGTATTTCTCTTTGGTCTCTTCTATTTCATTGAGACCAAGGCAAGCCACCCACTCATGCCCTTCGGCGTCCTGAAAGTGGACTCAGTATTCGCTCTGGGCTGTATCGCTGCAGGATGGTCAAGCTTTGGAATCTTCGTCCTCTACATCTGGAATTTCCTCGAGATTCTCCGTGAACAGACCCCGCTCCTCACTTCGGCTCAATTTACTGTGGTTGCCATTAGTGGCCTTTGCGCTGCGTTGACCACGGGTGTCCTCCTCAGTCGCATACCTGCTTCGGCCATCATGCTGATTGCAATGACCTGCTTTACCGTCGGCGGTATTCTTTTCTCGACTCTTCCTATCAAGCAGACCTACTGGGCCCAGACTTTTGTCGGCCTCATCATTCTTCCCTGGGGAATGGACATGTCTTTCCCAGCCGGAACTATTATCTTGAGCCGGGCCATGCCCAAGCAACACCAGGGCCTCGCTGCCTCTCTCGTCAATACGGTCGTTAACTACTCCATTTCCATTGGTTTAGGATTTGCAGGAACTGTTGAGTACAATGTCAATCACGGTGGTCGGGATATTCTGCTTGGTTATCGTGGGGCGTGGTACGTGGGCGTTGGACTTGCAGGTCTTGGAATCGTGATTGCTCTTGGATACTGCCTGGCAGAATGGTGTCGAAGACGGGGGACGAGATGATTGGTGGTATTGGACAGAGAATTCAGGGGCGTGATGGAGTAAGAGAGTGTTCAAATTAATAATCGGGTATTAATAATAATCTGCCATGTAACACTGCAATTCTAAAAGAGTCGTACTGGTGCCGAGGAACACGCATGGGATCGCACTCTTCCAACACCCATACCTGACCAGGGGCAACTTGTTCTAGAGTCAACTGACCTACAATTTTAAGTCAAGGTTAGATCTCCTCCCACAGACGTCATAAGTTGGCTGTAGCCCAATTCACGATATTCTTCCTATTACCTGAACGGCTTCATGCGTAGGTATGGAATGTTAAGTCTTGTTAGATCACGCACCTTTCGAGGGTGGAAGCACTAACAATTCTTCGCCGTCTCACTTAAAGCCAAAGCGGGATGGGACAAGATTGATCCGGTTGCAGAACAAAATCCGGTGTCGGAAATTACGCCGAAACTCCAAGATAGGGTGCTTTCGTTTCCCACCAAACTTGACACGTCGACAAGGTATCTTTAGCTCCCACCATGAGCCTCAGCCATGGTCAGCAAGATTCCCCAGAGCCATTGTCGAAACGGCGCCGTATAAGAAAGGCATGCACTCCTTGTCGCCAACGAAAACGCAAATGTGATGGCAGTTCACCATGTGGAATGTGCGCCACGTATGGCTACACATGCGAGTACGCTCATGACGACAGCCCCTTGGCTCCATTCGTCTCGCAGCCTTCTGTGAATTTGCCAAAGAGTCTCAACTCTAACCCTCCCAGAAACAATATCTCGGAAGCTGTGAACTCGGGCACTACGCGACAAGAGACAACTCCTCCCGCATTTGAAGGTGGCATGCTGGATGAGCGACAGCCACGTTATGTAAATGCGTGCTCGGCGATTGCATTCCCTCATATCCTTGGGCTACACTTGGAATCAGAGAAACCTCCCACTCTGCATTCATTCGGCTACAACTTTGGCATCCGACCTGAGGAAAAGTCCATCCCACATGGTGATCTGGCAGAGCTGATATCCGAAGCAGAGTTGGTGACGTTTTCCAACACCTTCTTTACCGTCTTTGGCATCATCTTTGATCTTCTGGATCGAAGCATATTCCTCCAACAGTGCCGTCTCTATTACCAAGGCCAACTCCGTGATGGTGTCTTCGCAGCCGTCGCAGCTGGTGTTGCAGCGATTGGGTCCTTTCTTTCTTTCAACAACGGTCACGATCGCGAGGTTGATATCGTTCACTTTGCCAAGACGGTCCTCGAAGACCCAGCTGCGACACGAAGAGCCTCTGTGCAACTAGTTGTGGGTTGGTCTTTGCGCGCGGCGTATCTACGATTCACAACCAGGCCCAACAACTCTTGGATAGCTTCATGTACGGCAATGCATCTGGCAGAAGCTGTAGGCCTTCATGAAGAAGAGAATATTTCCAAGATTGCGAATATGGCGGGTGCTTCGGTGTCAGGTTTCAACCCGGATAGACTGAGACGCATATTCTGGTGTTCTTGGTCCTTTCACATCATTACTTGCTACGAGTATGGTCGCTCTGCCGTTAGTTTCCCCAGGATATCGTGTGGCAGTATCACCCCTGTTCCTGGATCATTTGCCTACCAACACGTGCGACTGGCTGAGATCTTACCGTCACCAAACTCGACATTTTGCCTGGCGGACAAGCCTCAAGACTTGGGAAAGGAAATGTTGAAGCGCATGAAAGCTCTTGAAGATGCTTCACTAGGTCACCCGTTCTTGGTTTTGACCAAGGCTGACCTGACATTCTACTTATATCGACGCATGCGTCAACTGAAAGGCCCAGTCACGGATGAAGTCATTCAACTCATTATTACGGCAGGAAACAACGCTATCGAGGCAGCATGCCAACAGGTCCAAAAAGGGCATTTGTTCTTCAATGCTCTGGGAAGCGTGTTTCAGTATGCATGCGTCCTCCTCGCTCTCGACAACCCCCTTGCCTCTTCCAATCTAGACAGCGCATTCGAGGGTCTCGAGACCATAGTGAGCATCGTGGACACAAGATTAACACGGGAAGCTCTAAATACAGCGCGTCACCTGTTGAAAGCGAGCATTCAGAAGAAGAAGCAGGAAACCTCGACCCTAGAGGCCGTGGAGGCCAGGTTCACTGACACGGAGACGCCACTCGGATTATTAGACATGTCTCTGGACTGGGACCAGATCTTGAACGAGCCGTACATGTCGTTTCTCGGTCCATCAGAGCTATAAATGTATATTGGCGCGCCATGTTTCATGGAAGGAGAGACAAGAAATCTAGGCCTAGATTACAATGTGTGAAACAGATCAATGCTGATTGAGCCCCCCAACATTGACAACAAGGAGATTTCTACAGTAAATTGTTTCCACTTTCCGGCGTTGCTACAGCCGCCTGTCTTTTTCTTTCGCGGTCGATATATCGGTTCCTATCCCGTAACTTAGGTACGCGGAACCCGAAGTGTCATAATCAGCCCAGAGCGAGTAGAGTACTTGGGGTCCGCAGTGTCCTCGGGAAGCAGGTGCCCGTCCCCATTAGCCACGAGTGCCTCTGCAAGTGTACACTTTCCAACCGTTGCAAACCCGAGTTTCTCGTATAGGTGCACCGTCACAGTGTTTTGGGGCTTGACCATCAGTCTGACAAGGATATTTGGTGATTGTCGAGTTTTTCGAAGATGGCCCAAAGCCTCCTGACAAAGTTTCTGGCCCAATCCCTTGCCACGGTGCTCAGACAGATTAAAGAGACTCAACATTTGCCAGCGCTCTTCGTCTTCATCCAAGCCTGGGACGGGTTGCCTAGAAGCTTCCGGGAGAACGTAATCAGTCCGACTGACCGGGCCCCGGATGGTGAGCTGGCCAACCCACTCCACAGAGGGAGTAGAGTCGGCTCCGTGGGTCGTGGCGGCGCAGACAAAGTTTTCTCGGTCTGGGTCGAGGAGACGCTTGATCCAATCTGCCTCAGTAAAAGCGGACTCAATCTCATATGTAGACGAGAATGATTCAGGGGACGTCTGGAGTGCTTTGAGACGTAGATTGCGGTACAGCTTTGCAGACTCTTCGATTGAAGTCGTCTTCGAGACATGGAAGAAGGAGTAGTCGACTGTTGCCATGGTAAAGACTGGGCAATGCGTGGCTTGATGGGTTGAAGACCTAACTGGCGCAATAAGAGGGTGAAAAGGAGTTCTCTGAAGATAAATAATGACAGCAATGGTAAAGTCGTTGGTGTCTGGGGTCTATGGGTTAATACGGGGCAACTTATATGTTTCCATCTCTAGCGATTATTAATCCCGCGCTGGTGGTGCCATTTGCAAAAACCCGCACTTTGTCATGCACTCCGACTTATCTCGTAAACCATTACGCTCGGGCCTGGAACTAAAACAGGCCATAATAGGTGTTCTCTTGTGCCGTCTACATGCCCAACTTGGCGAAATTAAGCCAAAAATTTACGGTGAGGGAGAGCGCTCAACGACTGCTGTGAATCATAGGATAGTCCCTCAGAGAGCTTCTTGAAACGGCAACGAACACAATTCTCAGTATGAAGTTGGCCTTATGACCCTACACACAATAAGCTCTAACTCGCTCTATCGTCTCTAGTCCCAATTACGGAGTGGGGTCACCGAAATAGTCGAGGCCTCGTAATGCCGCGACTCACGAACCGGCAGAGGCCAAGTACATAAAGAATGCTCCATATTTAGCTTCCCTGCTAAAATTACCAAGCCAAAAAGATCTTCTACCATGGAATATCCTTGCCCTCGAACGTGATGAAGCGGCCCGAATTCTCCTCCCTAGTAGCCTTTTCGACCTTGAATCGTAGTCGTTAGCTAAAGTGACGCCGATCTCAGTAACTGAATCAAACATTACCTGCTCCAAGACTCCAACCGCACCTAGCGGTTCAGGAAAAGAGGCTGACTGTTTCCAACTTTCTTGGTGCGCAAGTCCAGTTTGGGGTTGTCACCGAGTGTTGCATCGTCAGATTATCAATGCGACGCGACGCCCCGATACGTCTCCAAATGCTCATTCTTGATTGGAAGACACTAGAGATAGCTTGGATCCGCCCCTGGCGGGACATGAGGGTAATCGAGCGGACCAGGGCGGACTTGTCGGGGCAGTCGGAATAGGCGGGATAAGCGGGATGGGGCCGCTTGTCCCGATGACAGTGCCGAACCATCATCGGCTTTTCCGCTTCACGGATAGAAGCTTCGTCATCAAAAAAGGTGGATGTTGTGTACACAGCCGGTAAAATCCCTGTAAACGCCATGTTTGTCATCTCAGGGCATCATCTAGAAACCTCAACTTGGAGAGCAGGGGCCTCAATGATGATCCAGCGCCATTATCTTGCCATGTGTTGCCATGTGTGAGGAGAAGGGGTAGTATAAAGGAGGCTCTTGCAGCTACGTTCAAGTTATGCCATTACTTCCCCTCTCAGCTCAGAAGCAACTGAAACAGCCATTCTACCTATATCCAACATGTCAACCCAAGAAACGGCCAAGACGCTATACTTGGAAGCCGAAGGCACCAAGTACGCATATTGAAACATTGGCAACGCCAGCGATGACTCTCCCCCTCTCTTAATGCTCAATCACGTCCGATCAACCACCGATACCTAGGACCCTTATGTCATCAACAACCTCACCGCCGGTGGTCGTCAGCTCATCAACTGCGACTACGCCGGGCTTGGCCACAGTAACGGAACCATCGCGCCTAGCATCAGGGCTTTCGCCATCAACTTGCTCGCTTTCCTTGGTGTCCTCCCGCCGATTCTTCAAGTCAGCGAGGTAGACGTACTTGGCTTCTCCATGGGTGGCTACATCGCTCAGCAGCTCACCCTCGATGCCCCCGAAGTCGTGCGCAAACTGGTTCTCGCAGGTACTGGCCCTAGCCTCAGCCCTGACCTGAAACGTCCCATGAACGAGGTTCAATCCACAGTCTTCAACCCCAACCCAGGTCCACCGACCATCCAGACCTTCTTTCCATCCTTCACCACTGGAGATCAGGGTGTCGACTGGTTCAACCGGAGTACCACCTCACGAGCTGGTGTTGCTGGCAAGAATGGCGAGCCCGAAATTGCCCTGTTCACCACCGGAGAAGATCTTGTCAACCTGACCCAGGCTTACTTGAGCTGGGATGCTGACCCCATTCCCTACGCTCTTCTACAGACCATCCAGAAGGATGCGCTTGTCACCAACGGCGACAACGATCTGATCATCCCGACACAAAACTCGTACGTTCTCGCTCGACAACTGCCCCGCGCCAACTTCGTCACGTTCCCCAGCAGTGGCAACGGTCATCTCTTTCAGTATGCGAGCTACTTCACCAAACTCGTAGGGAGTTCCTGGATGGAAAGCTGCCTACCGCGTCCTTCTCCTCTGGGAAGGCTCCGGCTTTTGGGACGTACGGCCCCTACAACCAGTAGACGCCAGGAAAGGCGCTGATAGCTGAGGTGATTAATAAGTCATACCCAACTTATACAACTACCCTCGAGGTGATTGCATCAGTCGTATTGCCCTTCTTTTGCTCATGTATAATATTTTATATGAAACCTTAATTAGAAATACAATAGTGAGTTTAGTATTTGTCGTAATTTCTTCAAAGACAGCATAACAGCCGACACAAACTCACACCAATTTTCAATCGTCGCGTTTCGGAAGCCGTCTTGTTCTAGATCTAGGTAGCCCGTCACTCTCACTCAAAGGTTACAATACCTTGGTTCTGATTCGCCTGTTCACTGGATGAGTCATCGCGATAAACAGTCAAATATATCGCATCAGTAAACCCCGCTCTGGCGCTACGCAACGCATGACACTCGAGATTCACATATGATTTGTTGGCCATGAGTACTGAAAGCGGGAGTGAACGAGCTGAGCCGCCTCAGACACGATTTCGGCCTTCTTGCCTTCCATGCCAAAGGTTAAAGAAGAAGTGTGATCGACAAAGGCCACAATGTTCTCTGTGTTTACGGTAGGAAGTCACACCATGCATTGGCACTTGAGCCATCTAATACGGTCACTAATCAAGGCGCTCTACAGTCATCATCGAATCTGCTCGTACGACTCGAGGAATAATTCCCCTGCAAACTCCCATGCCCTAGCCCTCCCTGATCAACCACTTGACAACCAGCAAGTACCAACGCAGGCATTTCCGGCCGTCTTCTTCCTTGACTCCGCTCTCTTCAAGCGGTCCGTGAACAAGCTTCCAGACCAAGGGTTTACCCTCAGTCCAGAGTTGTTATCATTCGTTAGCAACGTTGCTGAGGACAAGGCGTTTGTCTCGTCCTATCTTACCTACATTCATCCGTGGATACCGTTCATCTCAAAGAAGTTGTTTATGGAAAGGGTGTTGAACCCTCTCAGTCCACCTAAGCCAGAAAAGACACTTCTCATCGCAGCTGTGAAGCTACTGACTATTCCACCCCACGGTCAAGATGCACAAACAGTCGAGTACATGTCGGTCAAATCAGCATTGCTTCGCGCCGAGAGGGCTAGCGTTCTCAACTTCAAAATTTTCCAGGCCATGATCCTTGTGGCCATCTACGAGCTCGGCCATGCAATTTTTCCTGCGGCATATTTGACCATTGGAAACTGTAACAGATATGGCAGCGCTCTAGGAGTCAACAAGACTGTGGAAGCTCTGGGCACTTTCGAGGTGGATCAAAGCCCTATCGAAGCAGAAGAGAGAAGAAGGAGTTGGTGGGCTGTGGTGGTTCTTGATCGGTAAGTACCTCTTCTATAGCACACAGCACAAGTCAACTAACCTCGATAATATCACAGCTTCATAAGCCTGGGGTGCGCCGAACGCGCTTCTTTGTTTCCAGAGCCAAGTAGCAATAGCATCCTACCTATGGATGACGTTCTTTGGGAACAAGGGGTAAGCTCTCGGTTCCTATTCTTCAATCCTTCGTGCAACCATTTAGTGATTTTCTCGAAAAAGGAACCCATTCAAAGCCCGATGCATCGTCTATCCTCACCCCCAACCGAAACGATGGGCCGTTTTGGCCTTACTGCACAAGCAGCAGTCCTCCTGGGCAGAGTTTTCCAAAACATTCATGACAACTCAGACATGGAGGGATTTCGGGAAAATGAAGCAAGATTACTAGAGAGCACCTTACTTGCCCTGACAAACGTGTCGTTCCAAGAGGGCCGCTTCCGGGGCATCGGAGTTTGCAGCCCAACTACGATCTGCTTCAGGTTAGAACCCTCAAGCAATCCATGATGAGGTATTAATGCAATTCAGTGCACGGCTCCTCCTCCACGACGAATCGCGCTACCCAAGCAGGAGGCATCGCGAAATCACCAACCCCTTGGTCCGCATCAACATCGAAGCTGACATTGCGGCGCACATGCTGCGTTTAGCTCGAAGTGTCAGTGCAACGAGGCGTTGTGGAATTGAAGAAATATCCCCTTTCTGCTTGGAACCCATGTATCGCTCAGGTATTGTATACGCCCGGAGGTACAACGAGACAGGACAGCAAGAGGACCAGCAAGCCTTTGAGGAGATTAAACAAGGGCTTAGAGTCATGGCAGGTCGCTGGAAGGCGGCTGGTAAGTTATAACCTCGGCTAATGTTTGACTGTATTGTTAACTAACTTCGGTAGATGCTTACGTTGGTCTTCTTGAAGCTCGAGAGCTCACAGGTATCCTATGATTTGTTGGATGGGGCTATGATCAAGCACTCTGCTCCTCTTGGTGACACAGCCAGACTGCCAAAGGAACGTTTAAAAATTTTGACATTGTAAAGTGCTACCTGTATATTCTCGTTGTCAACGCAGGCCTCTGTTGCAGCCTGTGTTCCACGACAAGGCTGCCTCAGATGATCAATATACTTGCTAACTTCATGTTCTCCATTCAAAATTGTCATTACCCATACCACTAGAGGTTGAACGTCCCAACCAAGGCTTCCTTTCACTGCATACGTGTCTCAACATATCATAATGCAATTTTTGTCATAGCCAACAAAGCATTTTTATCACGTCCAATTCACTCCCTTGTGTTTTCTTCGCGAAGAGAGCACTATTTCGTCCTTTGGAAGCTCTAGGGTGACACTCAACGGAGTTGGCAAACTCGGCGTCCGACAATTCCGAGAGCTTGGTGGCAA
This sequence comes from Fusarium neocosmosporiellum, assembly GCA_006518225.1. Taxonomy (NCBI): domain Eukaryota; kingdom Fungi; phylum Ascomycota; class Sordariomycetes; order Hypocreales; family Nectriaceae; genus Fusarium; species Fusarium neocosmosporiellum. Next base: position 18,975 of record SSHR01001948.1, read on the forward strand.
ATGATTGGCCTTGAGTTGCCGGAAAATCAACGTCGGACTCTCCACTCCTTTGCGGAAGCTAGCGGGATCATCATGAGGCCTGGTTGGCTCATCCCTGAACCCCTTCCGCAACCAGGGGTGACAGAAGCAATGATCTGCGCTGACAGGGCTGAATGATTCGGCAATCTCTCTTAGGCCGGAATCCTTGCTGACCGCGTCGCAACCTCGAACACGATGGCGCCTGGTGGCTGAACAGCTCGCGTCACAACTGGACACGCAAGGGGCACCAGAGCTGACTTGTGGCGCCACGGCAGGTTAGTTGAGATGCTGATTAGCCCAGCAAGGTTTGGGATTGGCCTCTTGCAGTGTATGTTGCGAGCAGCCGCTTGCTAGCCTGGCTAGGTCTGAAGTACAAGCCATCAAGGCCAGCGTACTTGTTAGGGCCAGCACTCTCCTCTTTCTTTCTTGCTTTCTCCCTCGTATTATTTTTGAGCCTCAAAGAGTGACGGCACATCATGGGGCTGTACACCGAGATCCCAAAGGAGATACAGGAGGTCGACATCATTGTTGCCGGAGGTAAGTGACACAATTGTTCCGTACTAAAACAGTCACTCAACTCGGAACAGGCGGAACGGCAGGATGCATCGTTGCAGCCAGACTGGCCTCGGCTGACTCCAACTTGTCCGTTTTGATCATTGAGGGAGGCCAAAACAATCATAATGTTCCACAAGTCATCTACCCGGCCCTCTACCTGTCGCATCTCAAGCCAACTAGCAAGGCAACCCTATTTTACAAGAGCACAAAGGCCGACCAACTTGCCGGTCGCGAGGTTGTCGTGGCTTCCGGTGGGACTTTGGGTGGAGGCTCGTCAATCAACTTTCTCATGTACACCCGTGCTCAGAGATCCGACTTTGACTCTTGGGGGGCCAAGGGTTGGTCAGCAGAAGAGCTCTGGCCTTATCTTAACAAGGTGACCAACAAGTGCTTGTGACAGATATTAATAGAAGCTGATCTCATCCTGATAGTTCGAAACGTATCATGGCAGCGGCGAGAGTCGTCACCACGGCCACGATGGGCCTATCCATGTGTCGGATGGCCCTTTCCCTGCCCCCAAGTCAGCAGCAGACTTCATCGGCGCTGCCACAAAGCTTGGCTGGCCGAATGTCACTGACTTGCAAACGTTGGATGCCAACAATGGCATAAGCCCCTGGCTACGGTACATATCTCCTGAAGGCAAGCGTCAAGACACAGCACACAGGTACATCCATCCTAAGCTAGAGGATGGAAAACATCCGAACCTCCACGTTCTTGTCGAGTCCAAAGTCGTCCGTATCTTGATCGACGATCAGAAGCGAGCCGTTGGGGTTGAGTATACCTCCACTCAGACTCCAAACGTGAAACTCACCGTCAAAGCACGTCGCTTGGTAGTCATGTCATGCGGCGCCCTCGGAACGCCCTTGGTTCTGGAGAGATCTGGTCTTGGCAACCCCGAAGTGCTCAAGCGCGCGGGCGTGCCACTTGTGCTGGACTTGCCAGGCGTTGGCCGCGAGTACCAGGACCACAATGCAACTATCCACCCCTACAGGACGAACCTTGAGCCGCATGAGACGCTGGACGGGATTCTCAGTGGCCGAGCCGACGTTCCGAGTCTCATTGCGAAGAAGGATAAGATTTTGGGCTGGAACGGCATCAATGTTGCATCCAAGCTTCGGCCAAGTGAGGCGGATGTTGACGCTCTTGGCCCGGAATTTCGTGCCACCTGGGATCGAGACTTTAAAAACAGCCTCGACAGGCCTCTCATGATCACGGGTCTCATGTCATAGTAGGATTTATCAACTTTTTCTTGGCTCTGGATACGCTAACAAGTACAGTTTTCTTGGGGATCATTCAACCATCCCTGAAGGACAGTATGCAACGGTGCTCAATATCACGACCTACCCGTATTCACGTGGACATTTACACATTACTGGCCCCAACCTCGACGACCCGCTGGACTTTAACGTCGGCTTCTTCACCGATGCTGACGATATTGACCTAAAGAAACAGCTCTGGGCGTACAAGAAGCAGCGTGAAATCATGCGGCGCACAGCCATGTACCGTGGCGAGCTGGCCGTGGGACACCCCCGCTTCCCTGAAGGATCTGCAGCGGCGTGCATTGAGACGGACGCTCCTCTCAAAGATGTTCAAGACATCAAGTACTCGGCGGAAGACGACAGGGCTATCGAGGACTGGCTCCGCATCAAAGTCGCCAGCCCTTGGCATTCCCTGGGTACGGCAAAGATGGGCCCTCGCGAGAGTTTCGGCGTTGTCAACGAACAGTTGAGTGTCCATGGTATTCAGGGACTCAAGATTGCCGATCTGAGCGTCTCGCCAAAGAACATGGGCGCCAACACGGAGAATGCTGCGTTGGTGATTGGCGAGAAAGCGGCGGACATTATCATCAGCGAGCTGGGACTCAAGCCGTGAGAGCAAGATATTTATGTAGCTGGTCAATTCTCGACTAAGAAACAATAAATTTGACCCCTCTTCCCACTGAAATTATTTTTGTGGTCTCTCTTCGTGTTCTACAGGGCCATTGGAGTGATTGTGAGAAGCAATGCTGGGAGCTACATACCCTCGTCCTATTGCCTTGACAGCCCACGACAAGGGATTTTGGGAAGAATATGACATATCAAGCTTATGTCACTTTAGTGCTTGAGACGAGCCCTTCCCACTCAACACATCTTCTGGCCATAACTCCACGGATCCTTCAGCGCCACCCACCAACTTTCAGTTGTCACGTGACCAGGCGACTTCACCAGGCGACGCGCTAGCTGTCCTCACTCACTGTTTTCGCAGCAAACACCGCTCACCTGTGACGCGTCTTCAAGTGTTACGTAATACATCGCCCTNNTTCCTATGTAGAAGAACAAGGCTCTTTAGAATCCTCTTTCGTATGCTCGGTTGGTGCAAAATAGCTGTTAGTCACATCAAGAGATCGCCGAGACCTCGATGTCTTAATAATGGCCGCGCTCACGAGACTACCACCCGAAGTACTCCGACAGGTAGAGTAGTAACATCACCAGAATCCCTTCGGGCTCATTGCTAAGGCTCAACGCAGATTCTACTGCATGCCCACGACCCGCGGGTGCGACACCAACCTTTTAGATATTATGATTCGTATGAAGCTCCACCGCATCGTTATGAACTCAACGCGCCCAAACTTCGCAAGAATCTGTGTTCCCTACGCTTGGTCAGCCGGGTCCTTTGCCAGGCCGTTACGCCTTTGCTATTTCGGCACGTTGTCATCAGCGTCGACAGCGGAATAGACCGTCTACTATCTCTGTCAAGGAGCCCACTACGTCGACTGGTTTTACGTCTCGAATTGGGCGCAAGAGCCCGATATATAACCGATGAGAAAGGTTATCGTGAGCATTCCAAGATAGCAGAAGATGAATGCCTGGCATACATGACCCGGCTTGCCATTGTCATTCATAGTGTACTGCCAAGGTTCTCCGAGATACAGAGCTTGAAGCTTGACTTCCCCAAAATCCCATATGGGGATAACTGGGAGCAGGATACTGCCGACTTTTTTGAATCCATGGCAACGGCTATGCGCAGGTCCCAGCTCGACAAGTTGGACGAGCTTCACATCTGGCTCCCTCTTGCATTCGATTTTGGCTACTTCCTGGACGACAAAGACGAAACTGGCTACTCAACAGAGTCCCTTTTCAAACGACTTGCTTATCTTGACCTCCATTACCAAGAGTCTACTGATGAAGGCGAAGGTCTGGAAATCCGCTCGCGTCAGCCCAACAAAGAGTACGCCAAATATCCCCGTCAACTACTATCATTAGCCCCAAACGTACACACTTTGTGGCTCGAGGGGGACCATGTGTTACTCGATCATTCGGCATTCTCTCCTTCACTTCGTCTAAAATCATTAGGCCTACAAGGCCTATCCATAGGCGCAAGCACTCTCACGACAATTGTCAGACAATCCATCGAAACTCTTCAGAAGGTCGTCATGAGAGCCATCTATCTTGAGACTGGGACCTGGGAGGAGATTCTGTTGGCAATGAGTGAACTTCCACTTGTTGACTTTTTTATCGAGACGTGCGGTTACTGCAGCGAATCAGAAGCCGCCCACTATCACCCATCAGTTCTGGAACACTCTGAAAATGACTCTTCATATGACCCTACGTATGATTTCTTTATAGAGACTAATAGAAGCAGTGATATAGACGCGTTGGGGGATGTCTTGGTACGACTGCACAAGAACAAGTGCCGGCTTCATGACGACAGTTATGGCGAAGCCGCCGATTTAGAAGGAGGGGCCCAGATGGGGGACATCGAACTAAGGGCAAGATTGTTGAGAGCATGTGTGAGGAAAAGGCTTTGCATTGAGGGATCTGAATCCGAGGCGTCCGATAGCGAGTCGGAGAACGAGCTATTTACCTTTGATTGAATCAACTATACCCTGTTCAGCCTTCTGGGATACATGGGCGTGCAACGTAGAATCTTCATCTCAGGACAGGAATATCACGATCCATGTTTTAACGGCATTTTGGGCAGCTTACGGTAGGCATGGAGAGCTTTCTCGGGCAGCAAGCATCCCATAAATATCGGTGAAATGCCCCGTTTACACGTCTTGAGGCGAATGTGTTGTGTGTGGTGCATTGTTGCGTTAGTGTAATTCCTCATTCCTTACCTAGGCAAGTAGATAGAAACGGCCCCGGAGCGCCTGACAGCTGAAGTTTTCGCATTGACAGGGTCAAGAGCCGATCGCAGTTGAGAGAGTGAGATGTGATCCATCGCCAGTGCTTTGTATATGTAGTACAGAAGGAGAGGGTTGAGGGACTCTCCCATCCTCAATGAAAAACTACTAAAAACATTGTGGAAAAGAGTGGTTGAACTCTAGCTTAAACTCCTAAAGGCGGATGTGCTGTTGAAGCCCATATGCGCCAAGAAAACAACTCTCCTTATCCTTTCTAGCGTATTCTTGATCTTCATTCTCTGATCACCTCTGCGCACACCGTCTCATCAAAACCCTCCAATAGGGTGCCATAATCCTTGCAATCTCTGTGGTAACTTGACGTCGACAAACCTTGCATAGGAGCCGGGTGAAATATCCAACTCAACTTCTACTGACATGGTAGTGTTGTCAAAACTATTAGCCGACAAGAACTGGACAGACCGCACGACAGCCTCTCCGGCGTCATTGACTTCACGCACCTGAAATTTTGATCGCTTGAACTCGCTAATAAGTGCGCCAGCGCCATTCGAGCCTGGCGGTAGGCGGCAGTGCAGAGTACTCCGGGTGCGGCCTCCGACCATCGTTCGGGGGAGACTGCTCGAGAGGTAGAAGAGGGATGAGACGAGGCGTTGAGCGACAATGGTAATGTGTTCTCTGGTCTTGAGTTGATGATCTTGGAAGTAGTCTGATTTTAGACTCTCATCGCTATTCAAGTATATTTTGCTTGCCTCACGGAGGTTCTCAAGTTCGTCAACCTCGTCCAGGGCCGGGGGCTTCTCGTAAAGGCCGACGTTGAGGCGATGACAGTTCTGTTTCATGCGACCACGAAGAGGTCCACTGAAGTCGGTCAACTCTCGATTGCAGTCCAGAATGGCATGCACCGTTTTGATGCCAGTTTCGATCTTCTTCCTCATGCCACTAGGAATAATCTGTGCGAGCCGAGAGGCGGGTTTTTCGACGTAATTCTGATCTTCATCGATCCATATTCCCGTCCCAATAGGCAAGATGATGTCTGGTGGGTTTGCCGACTTCCAAATGCGCGCTGCCTCCTCAAAAGCCAGTCTCACGGGATTGTTCCGTACGGTAGCTCCATCCACGTAAGTTCGCCGGGTTGCTTCGTGAATGTATGGCTTGAACAGCGTCTGAGCTGTAGAAGTGGTACGGGCTCTATGCTAGGCGGCAGCTGCCAATGCCCATTCAAGACCGAAGGTTGAAAGAAGGTGTGAACTCACGCCTCCCAGGTCTGAAAGTCCTTGGAATGGACACTCATTCGACCGGCCAACCTCGATACTCCACAATCTCATTAGAAACTCTACCGCAGACGTAATAGCGTTGTTTCCTCCTCTTTTATCTCATACTGTACTGGAGGCCGACCGATTCACTCAGCTTCGTGGCGTCCTCCAGCGCGTGTCGCGTCTCAATTCCTCCCTCGAGGTTCAAACCATTTCCGATCTGTCTTTTCACCAAACCTAACGTCCAGCACGCGCCTTCTTCTGCTGGAATTCGATCTAGTAAGATGCAAGCATGAATTCTGAACAATCTCCTCTCGTGGAGGCTGTGTTTCACCACCTTGTCCTTCCCCCGAAACTTCCGCGTAAATTCGATGGCGATAACGTTGAGCTGGCTCAGAATCTCGGGAAACGATTGCACGAAGCCTTGCCCACCTTGCGAAATGTGGGAAACCCCGCGGTCTGGGACGCTTTGGATGCGTCTTTGCAGGCTACTAGGGTCCTGGACCAGGGCTTTTTGGGCGGCGACGACCTGCTGGAGGGATTCAGAACCGTCGTGGAGAGCGAGGCGCCAATTTGGCTTGCTCTCCATGTTACGCAGCAGAATGCCGCGCTTTTAATTCACCGTGATGCTTCGTAAGTCCCCTCTGCCCCTATGTGTTACACGTTCTAGTTTCTGACCTGTTACGATATTATAGTGGTGAAAACATCATCTTTGAGTCTTTTCAGGTTTCTGCACCTGTGCGAGATGTTCTCAACGCAAACAATGCCCTCACCTGGGACTTTCCCGGCCGTGCAGTCGCAGTACCGCTTCGCGTCTTTAATGACGCGTCGTTCCAAGAAAACTTGTCTGATTTTCTCGAGCAATCAAGCGTCGAGGCTTTCGACCAGTTTGCTGCACGAGGATCCAAGGGAGGCCAGTCAGTTGTTGAATCTCGAGACTGTCCGAGCCCTGCCCTTGTCAACGATATGCTCATGTCGCTGTTGGAGGGCCTAGGAACCTCTGCGAACCCCGCCAGATTCGCAAAAGAGTTCGTGACGACGTTGTCCTGGATTTATCCGAAATGCCCTGGAGACGTTCCCCGTACTGGCTGGTTCTCCGTGTCACAGTTGGATGACTCCTCTGCACCATGTTTGAGGGCACAGACGAGAGGATTGGCCGGGCATACTACAAGTTCCTCATCTGCGTTGTCTTGGCCAATCTACTTGGAGAATGTGTTGAAAGTCTGCACCCCGAGATGATACTGACTCTCCAAGCAAAGCTATTCCGCCGCCTTGCTAAGCTCGAGTCAGAGAAGAAGATTGCCTCAGGTCCTCTGCGTTTGGCGTACAAGGATTTGTTCTCCGCCACAGGAGCATTCTTTGAAGAGGTCGTTGACCGTGCAAACCGGGGGGTTGTTCCCCAGTGGGAGAATTACAAGGCGAGCATCGTCCGACAAATTCCTCTCCTTCCAGGGCGTGCACCAAGGAACGATCTGTCTCTTAGACTGCCCAACAGCGGCCCAATTCTACTCAGTCTTCTCTCAAATAGGTTTATGAATACGAGCCACGGGGTGCGACTTGACGCCATGGTTTCAGCACTTTCTTGGCCCTTGGCTTCCAGAGGGTGTTCCTGACCCATATGAGAATTGCGATCGTTGGAAAAGGAGGTGTATCATCCAACATCATCCGACATCATCGGCAACGAAATCGACTGCCCTCGGAACATGTCCGTACACGAGTTTTCTGCTTATCAGCGGGCCGTTTCTGGACGAGGCCGACGGTGGCTGGCCATGCTCATCGAGCTGTCATCTACCATCAACTTCAGTAGTGAGATTACCACGACTCTCTTCACACGCCTCGCCCTACAAGCTGGTCCTTCCATCCTGGAGAGTGGGACTTTGAGGGAGGCACACATCGTCTTCCGTGACCAACCCTTCTGCGAGACACTACATGAGCGACTTTCCTGCTGGTTGGCTTCTCTGGAATCCACTTGCCGAGAAGTCCACTGCATGGGCACGATTGTCATCCTCAGCCTACGGCTGTATCATCTATGCCCGCAAGGCTTCAGGGGTAAGGCACTTGACTTGCTAGTGAGAATTCGACACACCACCTCCAACTGGATCGTGCAGTTGCGCAACGAAGTCCGGGTAACCCCGGAGGGTGAAACCGCCCGCAAGTCTTCAGATTACGCGTTTCGAGCTGCCCTGCTCTGCCGTCAGACATTCTCGATATATGCAGACTCTCAGGGCCCGCATGCAACTCTGGGTAGCGACGATGTGCGATGTTTCTTCCGGGCTTCTATTGCCCTTCAAGAGCACCTCCTGGTTAGCGTGGACGAGCTGAGCCCTGCTTTGAAGCATCTTCTCGGTCAGGATCTGTCCACTTGCTATCGCATGCGGATGATGATCAGGGACTGGGTCGAAAAGAACCCTCATTGCTTGGAAGATGCCATAAATGAGACGTGGAGTGATGCCGGAGGTCTCGAAAAGAGAACCTACTCTAGCTGGACGTTCCTCTCAAAATCTCATCCTTGGTGGGCTACAGCACGGGTTAGAGAGACCAAGTGGACAGCCCCCCAAGTGATACACTACCACCTGATCCAAGGCCATCTCACCGTGGACGGAAAGCCGCTTGGCCGACTCCCTCTCGAGATGAGAGAAGATGCAGCCATCAAGGAGCTCTTTGGCGGGCAGCACTTGCTCACGCGTCCGTCCAGTCTCCTGGAGCATCAGCTGATCAATGAGGTCGAGGGGCACCAGATTCACTTCGGCTCTAGGAAGGGAAGGGTCGTCATTCGGGCCATTTTTCGAGGATCCCTGCTGGAACACGTTCCGCGGACAGTGTTCAAAGGCAACATGGGGTATGACCTTCCATCTGGACTTGTTGATGACTGTGTGCACTGGCTCAACTTGCACACCGGAAAGCTCGAGATGCGCCGCAAACCCCGGATATGGATCCCAAAGCCATCCAACTGGATCCTTGATGTCCACAACCGCCAGGCTGTTCGAGGTGTAGGCCGCCGGACGCGGCATGGCCCGCCAAGCTTGGGTACCTATCTGGTCGAGCCTCGATCCGAGGTTGGGCAAAAGATCTATCACATTTTTCAAGGGTTTGAAGATGCCGAGAAGTTGACCATTTACCAGCCATCGGGCGCTGGGTCTTTGTCCGTTGAAATCAAACGTCTGGAGATTCGATTCTCCGTCAACACCAAGGGCCTGCTTCGATGCCCACAGCTCAGGGCAGAGGTTGATCCTCAGCAGGACGTGGGCGCTCTGTACGGGCTGTGCAGCCAGATCCAACTACGCGGTGTTGCAAATCCTGACAAAAAGAGTGTCCTCGTTCCCATTGGCAACATTCGCTGTGAGCGACGGGGAATACATGTGGCCGTCAGCCTTGCAAACGATGGCTTGTACGCAAAGTTCACTGTCGACCAGCTCCTAGGGCGACTTGACTGCCCGCCAGAGCCACTCCTCCTCTACCTGAAAGCAGCACTGCATGCACTGACCTCGTTTCCCCTGCCTGATGGACTCACTGGCCGCACTGGGACTGAAGAGGCACGTCATTGTCTTCTTGCGGCTCGGAGTCAGCCGTGGGCTCCTCTGCGACGCTCCTCTCTAGAATTCTTGTCCGTCATAAGGTCACTCTCTCCCAAACGGTGGCTTTACCCACCAGGACTCAATGTCTAGCAGAAAGTCAAGTGGGACAATCGCCTCACCATGACGATTCAGCACGAAGGTCTGGCTCCCCTCGTTGATAGCATCGCCCTTCGATCAGAGGACCTGCAGACATTTGCTCCGACACCCGAGACGGAAGATGAGTTTGAGTTTGGGTGTGACGATGATGCCATCAGGAGTCTGTGTCTTCGAGGCCGCATACGGCGACAAGTCTACGAGCGTGTTTGTTTTCCCATGGACTCGACGGTCCTTCAAGCAGCCACACCGACTGTCCGTTATTCCCCCAGGCCTGTTTCCAAACAAAGCTGTCAAGCTTTTCAGACCACTCGTGCGCTGCGGGAGCTTACATCTGGCGTATCTCGGTTCCCAAGTCTGACGCCCATCGTGGAACAATGGGAGACGGTTGGAGGATTCGACAAAGCGGTTGTCGGGGTGGACATTAGTGCCACCTTAGATTTGGATATCTCTGAGCTTTGGGGTTCTTTTGTCCAGACATGCCTGAGTAAGGTCTCCAACTCTGCAGGCACTTATGACGAGCATTTTCAACTTGCATTATTAGCCTTTGATAGCGAGACCGATATGAGCGTTGTATCGTGGCTTGTGGCACTATCCAAGAACTCGGCGTTGAGAGCTTTCGAACCTCCAAAGCGCCCGGTATGTGAAGATTTCGACTCTTTCGATCATTCGAAGCTCTTGGCATTTACAGATTTCCACGTTTTTGAAACTCCCTCAGAGGAAACCTTGAGGGCACTGGTGCTTAACAAACAGCCAACCTACGAGGATTGGTTAGAAAATACCTCAGAGGAGGAGATCTCGTCCGACAGTGGGCAACATTACGCGATGCAAGTGGAAGAAGTGACTCGGATTGCATCTCTCATCGTTCATGAAGGGCCGGGCTTGCTTCTCTCTCAGGAGGAGTTTGAAAAGCTGGTTCAAGAGCTCTCAATCGAACGCATCGACTTGGAGATTGCTTGGCAGAGTTTACAGCCCGAACTTCAAAGACTGTCCTACAACCTTGAGCTGTCCGTCTATCTTCTCCATGTAGATGAAGCTATCAGGGAAATTCGCTAGCAATAGTCCCCGGCGGTGAGCGAGAAACACAACGAGATCTGGAACTCCAAGCCGGCAACCATGACGAGTCTGAAGCCAAGTCATGGCAATGGTGTGTTTAGCGTACCCACCTCACAAGCGGCCTGATGAAAAAGGACATCCACTTTGACAATGCTACGAGGGACCAAACTGCCATGGACAAGCTGTCTCGCAGGTTCTCCAACACAAACATTGGGCAGGACGACAAGGCCCCGAAGACCTTCTCCCTCGTCCCCCAAGAAATGACAACACTCTCTAGGATTGTCAAGAGATTTACAGCATCACCGGAAGTCACGAGGCAGCAGTATGGAAACGATCTTGAGGCATCCCTTGAAGCCCTGATCCGCGACCGCAACATCATCAAAAAGCCCAAACGCACGCACTTTCCCGGAGGGCTTGTTCAGGCAATCGCCCAATCTCGCCAAGTCCTACATGACCATATCTCCGTGATTCGGGCTCACCTTTCCAATGGTGAAGCCGGCTTCCAATGGCTTGACGCTGGCAATCTCTGGCCCTGTCTCTCGCCCGTCGTGCTTCTCGAGCAACTCAGGCACAGTAACAAGTCACACTCAAGCCCCAAGATGCAAAAAGAGTTGCTGTTATATGGCGTTCTCTTTACAAAACTCCAGAGGCTCGTCCGAATGCGTGACGCCGAGCTCTGCCGAGATGAGAAGCGGTTGCGTGAGGAACAGGAGCACGAAGGTCATTCGAACTGGTCTCCTCTTGAGCATTCAGAGTGGCTCCTCCTTGAAATTGACAACAACATACTCATCCGTCCATCTCAGGTAGATGTGGCCAGAGCCATTATATGGCCGGCATCAGAGTCCAATTCGGTGCTCCAGATGAACATGGGCCAAGGTGTGTTTCTGCGGCCATCACAAGAAACCTGATCTAACTCAATATCGCAGGCAAAACCTCATGCGTCATACCCATGGCAGTTACAATGCTAGCAGACAAGACACAGCTTTGCAGACTTATGGTGCCTCGTGCCCTTCTCCTCCAAACAGCGCAGGTTCTCCAGAGTCGTATTGGGGGCCTGGTTGGTCGCCAGGTCTGCCATATCCCTTTTGCACGACGGTCTCCGACATGTATACCCGACATGGATCGCTACCAAGACCTCCATCGAGACATTCGCACATCAGGAGGTGTCATGCTCTGCCTGCCCGAGCATATCCTCTCCTTCAAGTTGAGTGGAATACAGAAAATGGCCGACGGGCAACACAAACAGGCCAAGAGAATGATCGAGATTCAGCGTTGGCTGGATACGTCGAGCCATGACATCCTCGACGAGTCTGACTTTACACTCTCGGCAAAGACTCAGTTGATCTACCCCAGCGGCATCCCGGCAGCTATAGATGGTCATCCTCAACGGTGGCGGGTGGTGGAGGACCTGTTGGCACTTGTTGAGAGCCACATATCTCACCTCCAGGCGAGTTTCAAGGAGGGATCGATGTGAGGAGGCGTCACCAAGGCTATCCCATCATCCATTTCTTACGCACAGAAGTGGAAGACAGCCTCAATGCCCTGCTTGTGCAAGATATCTGCGAAGGACACCTCCCGCAGCTTCAGTTGAAGGATCCGACTAACCAGCGTGCTCAAACGGACATAGGCATGATCGTGTCGGGCGTTGAGGTCCCCCTTCTAGCTTGGAGATACGCAGCCGAGTCGCTGGCAGACGACGTCTTTGGGTGGAAGATGCTTCATCTGCTACGCGGCCTCATATCCCAGCGCGTGCTGCTCCTCTGCCTGAAGAAGCGTTGGAACGTGCAGTACGGTCTTCATCCTCAAATGGCCCCCATCGCCGTGCCTTATGAGGCCAAGGGTGTCCCTTCTGAGACGGCAGAGTATGGTCATCCAGACACGGCTCTTGTGCTTACTTGTCTTGCCTTCTACAAGACTGGTTTGTCAAAGGTTCAAGTGGCCAAGAGCCTGCAGCACATCATGAAGTCGGATGATCCAGCGGCGCATTACGAACGTTTGGTCCACACATGCAGTTTACCAGCAGGTCTACAGCAGTGGAACTTGCTGGACACAGACGACGAGGTGCAGATGGCTGAGCTGTGGCAGCTTTTGAGGTTTGACCGAAACGTGCTCAACTACTTCCTCAACAACTTTGCGTTCCCGCAGCATGCCAAGCAGTTTAGTGTGAAGCTCCAGGCTTCAGGATGGGATATCCCTCTCTTCAGCAAACCATCGGGCAAGAATCTGACGACTGGTTTTAGCGGTACCAACGACAACAAGAGGATCTTGCCCCATACGATCAAGCAGGACGACTTGCCAAGCCTGGTACAGACGAATGCAGAGGTCCTCAGCTATCTCCTGGAGCCGCGAAATCAGAGATTCTACCAAGCCGCTGACTGGACTGGGAAACTTGTCCGAGGCGGGGCTACTGTAACTGCTCAGGAAGGAAGGTATTCGAATTCTAATCGACGCTGGTGCCCACATCCTCGAGATGGAGAATCACGGTCTCGCATCCGCCTGGCTCGACATTTTCCCAGATGCCGAAGGTGCGGTGTACTTTGACCATCAAAGCAGGATCATGGTTCGCGCGCGGTTCCAGAAGGCCGCCGTTCCATTGCTGGCAAGCCCATTTGCGGACAACCTCGAAAACTGTGTCGTTTACATTGACAAGGCTCACACGCGTGGCACAGACTTGAAGCTTCCAGTCTACGCCAAAGCAGCCGTCACTCTGGGTCTTGGCCAGACAAAGGACCAAACAGTCCAAGGTAAGTGGCGAGCAACGAGGCCGTGAATCATGATACTGACCATACCAGCCGCCATGAGACTGAGGCAAATCGGCTCGACCCAGTCAGTGGCATTCGTAGCACCTCCAGAGGTGTACCAGAGCATTCTTCGCTTACGAAGCACTTACAACGGCATCTTCACAGAGCATTTGCCCGTGTCATCTGAAGACGTGGTCCATTGGCTGCTTGAGCAGAGCTGCGCGGCGAGTGAGAACATCATGTCACTCCACCTGGCCCAAGGCTTTGACTTTTGCAGGCGCACAAATGCTCTTTGGAAGGACATCGACCGTATCCATAAGAAGAAGCCCAGGAGCCGGCTTCTCGAAGCCATACAGCTGCGAGAAGACCAGACGCTTGAGCAGCTCTACGGCGCGAGACAGCTGGACTTTGCAGAGTCTTCACAACTCAAGTTCCCACGCCTGGAAGCGTTCGCGACAAGGCTGCGCCAGCAGAGACTCGAATCGTTGAGCAGCAGCAAGGCAGTATATTCTTCAGCTTTTGAAGAGGTCGAGCAGGAAAGGGAGGTTGAGTTTGAGATTGAGCAGGTCCGCGAAAAGCAGAAGCCCACCCGCTTTACCCCTTCCTCCTTTGAAAAGCTCAATTTCCAACTCATTTCTTTTGCGCACTCTGGAAAACTCCAAGAAAAGCTCTTCGAGCAGGCCTTTGGCTTGATTGGCAAAACAAGAATTGGGCGTCGTTTCGGTGTCGAGAAGACTACTTCCAGGCTCTTTGTCTCTGGAGAGTTTAAACACAGTATCCAACAAGAGTTCGGCAAAACAGACGCCGACCCTGTGGTGAGTAACTGTCCTGGGAATCGTCCGAGCCAAGACGCTGACATAGATAGCGACCTGTCGAGTGGATACTCTGGAGTAAAAGGACCGACACTGCCGTCCTTGTTACTCCTGAGGAGGCTGAGCTCCTTTTGCCGATAATCCGGAAATCGAAAGATCCTCGGGTGCGTCTTATTGCTTATGCCGCTCCGGTTGCCAAGTCGATGCAGGTGTTCAACACCCTCCAGTACTTGACTATACCGGCAGAGCAAGACCCACTACCAGCCTGGGTCTCCATCGAGGTAGGCATCATTGCCGGACGCCTTACTTTGAATACCACGAATACGGGTCGCTGCTGACGTGGCTAGGAATCGGCAAAGTATCTGACTCTAGGGATGCGGTCAGGCGCGGTTTCTGGATCAAACACCCCCTGAAGTTCCTCCTGGAGTGGTTGACCCATCGTCGCCAAACGGCTGATATTCTGCACACTCCTATGGGGTATGTGTGTCAAGGCCGGACTCTTCATAGTACGCATGCCTTTTTCAACTCGACGACAAAGCTTCGTGACGTAAAAGATATTTCTTCTGGTATCGGCCGTTTGCAGATCAGCAACGGAAACCATGGGGACGGCAATGCTAGCGAGGATGATAGCGAGTGGGAAGAAGGAGACGGAGGAGTGGACGTCGTGAATGTCACAGATGCCGCGGATGCCGAGGAGGAGTTGTGAAAGAAGGCAATGCAAGATATCACGAGGGAAACAAGGTCATGGCTGAGGAGGTTGCTGTATTCTTTAATGACCATTCCTCTCTCTCCGTTTCTATAATGACTTTTTCAAAGTTGAATGAAGTGCCTGGCCGTGCATAAATGCAATCCACGCCGTTGTTCAAGTGAGCTTATACCTTGTCCCAGATCATAGGCTACATGGGCCAAGAGAAGATAAGCTACCAAGGAGAGCAATGAAGGTATAGGAAAAGCAATAAAATTACATCCAAGATATTTAGAATATCACTTCTTTTGTAATAATTCTTAGTTGTTTATATACAAATCTACTTCTCAAAAACCTCATAGCCTTGGAGAGGAGTTGGAGCTGCTTGTCTTGTTTGACCCCCTGGCTGGGCTTCGTCAGCTTCTTGGGCCGCCACCCCAGCTACATGGCGCCCTCTAATTGGCCAAATCACCCCAGCCCAGCCTTGACAGTCCAATCATGCATGACTTATTTTTACCGCCTTTTCGGCTGTAGTCAGCTCCCTGTCCCATCTTCATCCTTACACCACGCCCGTGAGTCTTTTCGTTCGAGACCGATATTGAGTTTGTTTACTTTTTGAACCTCTGGCCCTTCAAGTATGGGGCTGGAAGACTTAATACCGAGAGCGCTCCGCGACAAGAGGCTACAAAAAGTGGCTTTTGAGGCCGCCACCACCCTCGCCGCGGAGTCACCAGTTGTCAAGACCGTCCAAGCCGCCTACCAGATCACCAAAGTTGGCGATGTCGTCAAGAACACCAATAGTCTTCTCCTTAATGCATCCGACACGGTCAGGAGCGCCCAGACCATCCTGCCCCAGATGCACATCATGGGCCAGTCCTTGGTCGACACGGCAAGGCTGCTAAGCAAGTTCAGCATGGTGGCTACAACACTTGGCATGGGTGCCAACATTATCCAAACATACCAGGGTATTCAAGCCCTCAATCTAATAGCTGCCAAGCTTGGAGACATGGGAAAGAGTCTTGAAGCTCAGACAGCCCTCACTGCTCAGCGAGACTTTCCTCAATACGTCTACGACATGATCCGGGAGCGCTTGAGTCAAACTACTGTTGATCCAGATCGCGAGCACTGGCTCTTTCTCTACCATCCAGATACCGACTGGTACCCCAAGTTCTTCCACCTCGTCGAGGAGAAACCACTGGACCCTCGCTTTTGCGGTTATACCAACCAGCTCGACACGGTCTTCATGTTCATGCTAGCAGCCCGGGAACGCATCACCGAGAGGGAACTCCGAAAAGGACGCAAGAAGCAGCACTGCCGCCCCATTCAGCTACATCTCATCATACCAGCATATCAATCCATCCTTATCCCCGAGAGTATCCGGATCCCAGAAGAGATTGGCGATTTTGTCATCGAGGGCCGGATCAACAGCAACAGGCCATTCGTATGGCTAAACCTCCCCGAGGAACAAAAGTATTACACATCGGATGTGGGCTTCTGGACACCACCGCCCCTCGGATGGTGGAATCAGGCCATGACGTGGTGCGGCATTACCGAGAAGCCGCCAGAGTATGGATCACCCAGAATCCTAGGAATGGGACCTCAGGCAGCCCTGATCGAGGCCGAAACCGAGGAGAGAGTTGTCACTGTTGAAAAGGGTGAGGCCATGATTGAGGAGGCTCCCAAAGAAGACGGCATTACGGAACTAGTGAGGAGACACTCCAACGAGTCTTCGCTCGAGTTGGTTCAAGCAACTAAGAAGCGTTCTACACCGCTGCATAAGCGTGGTAAAAGCCGTCAGGGATCACGACGTCGCGTTTAGGTACATATGGCACCTGGGGTTGATCAGCAGGTTTTCTTTTCTCTTTTTTTAAGCTGGGCATTGACGAGATTGACGACATCAAGATACATAAAGGGAATATTGGCATCCGGGAAGTTCTATAACAGAGGTCACGGTTGATGGCCTGGATTGAAATTTCAGTTGAGCTATATTATAGACGATATTGATGACATTTGCATTCGATAAACACATAGAGCGATAGAGCAAAACTCAATGGCATAACATACACTACCCATTTCACATCTCGACTCTTGGCTGTCAGGCCGGGAGTCAGCAGATTATACTTACCGAGTTCATCTTGCTCAGATATTCAGGCAACCAAGCAGATCAATGACCAACAAAACTAGACTTGATGCCTTGAAGAATAGTACAGTGTGGAGGCCTATTGATAGTTGTTATACCAATGCTGAAGCCTAAGCCCCACCACCCAGAAACCGCCCATCATCACGAACATCGCTCATTTTAAGCATCATGAATAACCTCAATTTTAACAACACAACAACATCATGAGAATACTAAATCTGGCATCCCCGTAATCTCCAATTGCCACTCGTGAAATAGGTCTGCCTTTTTCTACTTCCTGACTTTTTCTGATGTCTCCCTCGGCTTCAGAAGCTTCAATATCTCCTGATGGGCCTTATCAATGTCTGGAACCTTTGCAAAGCGTACATTGGGATCGAAGGGAAGCTTCTTTCTTCTTTTAGGCCTTATTTCCTCCCTTTCTTGCCTGAAGAGTATTAATTCCTGTGCCTAGCTCGCCAATGTCATATTTTTGCGGTCTAAATCCTTGGCGATTTTCCCTATAAAGAGTCGTATCGTACCATCGAGCTTTGACGCCGATGGGATGCGCTTAAGTGAAGCCCGAAGCTCTCGTGATGATGTAGGGGTCTTGAAAAGACAAGGGGATGGCGAACGGGCCCTCTTTTGCGGTGTTTTTGGGGTCTCTGGCAATGCGGTTGTCATAGGGTTCATTAGGGGCTTCGCTATTGATACCGGCCAAAGTCTAGCGGCCTTCTAACCTGCAAGGATATTCTTAGACGTCATCCCTGCTTTCCTTGCCTCATAATAATATCGTAGGAATGTGCATTTGCCGATGGGGGTGTGTGCTTGGAT